>JAZHYW010012724.1:0-86168 GCA_037355805.1 Ixodes ricinus | reverse complement strand
CGGTCGTTGAAACAGACGCGGGCGGCCAATGGGAGCCTCGTCGACGCGCGCCAGCCACTGGGACCGAAGCCAAAATCCATCAGCTTTACTCCGGCCCTTTGGCATCCGGGAAACTAGGTGCCGCTTAGCTAGGCTTTTCATGTGGTTTCATAGCTGGGAGCTGGCTTCACTTGGAGAAAGGATGTAAGGTGCCGTTTGGCACGGCTTCAAAGCTGATGACGTAGGCTCGCTCCACAGGACAGTTAATGCTTTCTGATTAAAATGTTTCTCGTTACCTGATGACTATCGTAGATCAACATAGAGTGCTGTATAAATAAAGAGAAAATAACGCTGGGCTAAACAGTGCGACGGACGGTCCGAAGCTGCGAGTCTCCACATCAGCTGTTTCGGAACATGGCGGATGCCCAAGAGAAAGCAGCCAAAAACTCGCCCGCGGTGTCGTGGGACGTAACGTATTGTTGTTTGGACACACCCGTTAATATCAAAGCTACTCGACCGATCTAAGTCAAGAACTCGGCGACTATTAAGGCCGCGTTTTCAGCTCCCCGAGCCCCGACTTTGCCGGCAGAATGCTGCGAAGCACCTAAATGTGAGGAAATCGTTCTCCTCAATCTCTGCTCCCGGAGACTAACTATATACGTATCCACATACAGGAAAACAGAAAATATAAAAAGTATATACCTGCGATCGCACGGCACTTATGGAAGAGTCTGCTGCAGCGATCTTTCAGATTCGGTTAGAATCTACATTTTTGAAGTTTCGCTGCTATAGTTTAAGAAGCTGATTTGGGGCATAAATCACATGACATCAACTTACTCGTAAATGCAACAGCAATACTAAATTGGTGTATAGATCACATTATTTAATTTTTTTTATATTAAGAAGGAAAATTGAATTGCTGTACAAGTCACGTGGCGTGAATTTCCTTATAACATTTAGCGGAAAAACTGAATTGGTGTATGGGCTATGTAACGTCAAGGCACTTGATGCGAATTTTCCCGCTAAATTTTGCGGAAAGTACTCGGACAGGCGGACGTGCAGACGTTTGGGCTGTGTTACGCATGTTTGGGTTGTGTTTCAGGAATTCCTCAAAAAGAGGAACGACAGTTCCTTCCTAGTTCCTTCTGATTTTGGAACGCGTTCCCGTTAGAAGTTCCATATGTGAGAATGAACATGTTCCCGTTACACCTTGGAGAAATGAAATGTGTTGTTACATATCCGTCATTTCTAAATTTTGCTAATTTCCATATACGTTATATCAAAGTTATTTTATTTCCTATCAAATGGCAAGGTACGAATTTGTGTGCCGTCATGGAAGGACACCTGGAGAAGAAACAAAGGGGGAGCAAGGTTCAGTTTGTTGATATATTTACATTTGAAAAATGTTAGCGTTTTACCATATCTATGTTTGTTGTGGGTGATTCAGACACCCACCCACTTTGCACAAGCGTTTTACAACCACCCCATACGTTTCAATACAACAAAGTCCCTTGTTCGAACTTAACAACAGTTGCGTCTCGATGTTGCTGTCCGCTAAACAATTGCGTTTTTTGGTCAGGACTTTGTTGGCAACGCTAAACAACCTTTCAATCGTAGCACTTAAAGGTACTGCCGTGTTGTACTTGAGTAAAAAGTGGTGCAATTCTTCGAAGTTATTCATCTGCGACAGCGGGTGGTCGACTGGCACAAGCAGGTTCCGAGAGAGTTCGTCTCGTGCTCCGGGCCGAAGTGTTTGTTGCCTATATCATATATGAGTTGTTTTTTGGTGTTCAGGAGACGGCAAGATCTACCCTGGCTGCTGGGGTCACCGAAGCTAGCTCTGTCTTGGCGTATTTGAACGCCTGGTCACGCATACAGTGATCTTCAATTCACGAGAACTTGAGCCTTGGAATTAAAAAGCTGGAGATCATCGAGCTATATTTTTCCTTTCAGGTGTCCAAACCTGCAATTTCCCTGTGGACATTCAATTAAACGGGCAACATATTGAAAACAAATTGTGATATCGCTTAACTCTCCTCAGTGCCGGCAAGGACCGAAGTTTGCAAGGGAAGCGCGAAATAAAGGCCTTTTCACGGCATCGTATTTGATCAGTTTTGAAGCATGACCAGGGTAGTAAGCCGGTAACCAATGAACATGGGCTCCTGTCGCTGAAGGTCCTCAAGTAAACAAGAAAGGGCTTCATGACCTTTTTGCGCGATAAAAAGTTGAGGTATGTATTTCTCACAACTGAAGGAAAAGATACAAAATATAAATAAATACTAATATCTCCAAATATGCGATATTGTGAGACTCACTACCTGGACAAAACAATTTCGGCTCGAAAGCAAGCTTTTTCGGCCCCAAAACGGCAAGTCGACGATCGAGTATTCGGGGGTGTTCTCACTTTCTTTTCTACAGTCCCATGCAGTGACGACATATTACACGCAATGTTTCCGAAATTCTAGACCATATAAGGCACAGATTTATAAACAAAAGCAGCATAGTTCTTGACACGCAATGTTCTACGATTATTGGGGGTACATTCCTAACACCATAATCTACTGGAGCCTTTTTTGCCGGACAGAGCTCAAGTTTCGTTTTCTGCTCACGTTTAGAGTATTATTTATAAAATACATTCAGTTTTTCGCGAAGTGAATGACGTAGCGTCTATATCATTTGTGTTTTTTAATGTGAAATCAATCATAATCTGAACATCTTTGAATTGAGCGGAGTTGCCTTTTTAAAGCATTTTCTTCGCTAATGTAGAGTGCGTACGGACCCTCCCCAGCAAACGTTGTGGCAAATGCCCCAGCTTCTGTTGAGAGACAGGTTGGTTTGCGCAGTACTTTACCGCGGCTGTTTATGAGGTTCTCGACCAGTGGATGTCGCCTCAACGAGACGTTTGAGCCCCCTTGTTTTCATTAGGTTCGCCTATTCCCCGAGCTTGTGAAGATGAGTTCTCATTAAGAAGGTTAGAAATGATGCTACAGAATGACTGCTGTACTTATAAAGGGTATTTATGTTTGGACACCGGCCAAAATGAAGCACCACACGGAAAAAGGTAGTGATCTATCTGACTCTGCGAAATTAACTATGCAGAAAGGTAAATAGCGCTCGCGATCAGAAAGTTTCAATCGGGCACGTCCGTGAAACCATCGAAAAATGCTAAATAACTGAATATTAGCAAAATGGTAACCTCGTCATTTCGTGAAACTTTTTGTAACGGAACTCATAAAAACAGAGGCAGAAAGATAGTCAATTCCGTCAGGATGACCTAACTCTTTTACTGTTCGGCTTCATCTCGTTCACAAAGATTCGCGCTCGCCATCCCGCTCGTCTTCTTCATCTTCCATTTGCAACATCCTCCCGAGCCTTAGGTTTGCTTTCGCGAATCTCCAGCAAGTAGAGTTTCTGCGCTGGTCTCTTGACGAGTGCGCCATTTAGCTGCTCCACGAGACAGGCGCGAACAATTCCATCGGCTCCGGGGTACGTCTCAACAATCCTCGCAAGTTCCCAAAATGGCTTGGAAGTTCGGAGCTTTTCCACTATTACCACGTCATCCACCTCTAGGTTGCAAGTGTTTCTGACGGGGTACCGATGAGCAGATCTTAGCTCCAGCAGGTACTCGGACCTCCAGCGTTTCCAAAAATGATCCACAAGTCTTTTCCTATATTCGAACTTGCGAACCGTTTCCTGGTGCGTCACAGATCCTTGAACCTCGCTGGAATTGCTGATCTCTGGCAGAACTGCCAAACTTTGTCCAACTAAAAAATGGGCAGGAGTGATGACTGATGGTTCCCCTGCTCCCTCATGAAGATAGGTCAATGGCCTTGAGTTTAGGATTGCTTCGACTTCGGTGAGAGTCGTCATCAATGCTTCGAAGCACAGGCTGTTTCTTCCCAGCACTTTCTTAAGTGCTGTCGTAACAGATCGGATGAGCCTCTCCCACCATCCACCCCACCATGGAGCGCCTTCTACAATAAACTTCCAGTTAATTCTGCGGTCTGATATGAACGACTTAAACGCTCCATGTTCTAATGCACGACAAATATGCTGAAGGTCTTTTGATGCTTTCTTAAATGATAGCGCATTATCTGAATAAATGTCTCGCGGTATGCCTCTCCTTGGTATGAACCGCCGAAATGCAAGCAAGAAGGCTTCAGCGGAGAGACTCGTTGAAAGCTCGAGGTGGACAGCTCGGGTAGCAGCACACGTAAACAGTACGACGTATGCTTTGTCGCAACTATCTAATCCTTTTTTCGCATACAATGGCCCAGCGAAGTCGACCCCCGTTACCTCAAATGGCTTCGCCTCTTTAATCCTGTCTGTCGGTAGTGGAGCTTGCTCTACTGCAGTGGGTTTCGCGTTGAAGCGTGCACATATAAGACAACCTTTTACTACTTTCTTGGTCAGTTGTCGGGCACGTATAATCCAATACCGCTCTCGCAGATGACTCATCGTGCTTGCTACTCCACCGTGCATTACTTTACAATGAGCGTCCATCACGACCAACCTCACAAAGCTATGTTCGTTGGGAAGTATGATTGGATGCTTCACATCAAGACTTTCGGTAGACCTCTGGAGTCGTCCTCCTACTCGAAGGATTTTGTTATCATCAAAAAAGTATGGAACTGAGCGAGTGTTGGATTGACTTCCATTGTGCCATTTTTTCTTAACAGAATGTCAGTGTCAAAGCTTTCCTTTTGTACTTGGTTAACCCAATACCGCTCTGCGGTGTCCAACTCTGCTGCGCTTAGCCGCCCTCGGAACTTGTCATTTTTCTTGTTCGCGTTGTTAGCGAACCTAATGACCCAGGCAGTTATCCGGAGAACCTTTTGGCAATTATTATAAGCTCCAGCATCGAACAGTGTTGGCACCACTCGATCGTTCTCCAACAACACCTGTGTCTCCTGTTCGACTTCCGGTTGTGATGTGTTTTCCAACGGAGCTGCGTTTCCAGGCCAATTTGAAGGCTCTTGGCATAACCAGTTGGGTCCGTTCCACAAAATGACACTGTCTCGAAGCTCATGAATAGTCAGTCCTCTTGTCAAGAGGTCAGCCGGATTGTCTTGACCGGGGCAGTGTCTCCAATGGTCCGGTGACGTCACGGCTAGTATTTCAGTTACCCTGTTTTTGACAAACGGCTTCCATTCCTCCGGCCCTGCTCTCACCCAACTGAGGGCAACTGTCGAATCCGTCCACATGATGTAGTCCAGGTCCACGTCATAATAGGAGTCTTCTATGTATTGTAATAGCTTGGATCCCATATTAGCTCCCATGAGCTCAAGCCTAGGCAGTGTTAAAGGTTTTATTGGTGCGAACCTGGTCTTTGCGACAACCAACATGGCGGCTACATTGCATTGAGTGTGCATCGAAAACACCTAAAGTCCAATGACAGCAGGTTCGTTTTTTCAGCTAGCTGTTTGTCGCAATCACAAGATGGTGTGTCGTGCTTCTTGGAATGACAAAAGTAGCACTCACCCGCATTTACATCGGTGGTGCTGTACAGAGCGGATGCAGATGGAAGCAACTTCATCTTTGTCTCATTCTTGGTTCTTGGGTACTCGAGCCCGCTTCTTTCTCGGCTTTCCACTTCCACGCGCAAAAAGCGGAGCATTCCATTCAGCTCTGAAACTGAACCCGACGGAATAGTTGGTGACCTTGAAGTTGAAGCTGTAGGACCGTTCTCTTGGTCTAGAGCTGAAGAGTTACGGAAATTCATGTTGCTGAGTTGTCTGTGATATTCGACTGTGATCTCGTAGGGTAACGCTCTGACAAGGATGTCACACAGCATGGCTGAGAAACTTGATGTGGGTACCTTCAGAGAGTTGAGGTATTGAATGTTGAGCTGGGTGGCGTCGTACAGGTTTCTCAAGCCTTTAACATCGCCGGCCGACGCAACTTGCGGTAGATTCCTAAGGGCATTCAGATGCTGTCTTTCTATTCGTCTCTGGGCTCCGAACCGCTGCTGTAAAATGGTGATTGCTTCAGCATAGCATGTTTCCGTCGTTGGTAGGCCGGCTATTGCTGCTGCCACATCTCCAGTAAGACACCGACGAAGGTAGTGAAACTTATCTGTGGATGCCAATGTTGGATTCTTGTGAATTGCACCATCAAACTGCTCTCAGAATGCTAGCCAGTTGCTTAGCTCTCCCTCAAAAGTGGACGGTTCAAGCTTTGGGAGCTTTGGTCCTCGACTGGCTGAGTTGTCTTGAATGACGGCCTGCGCTGCCACATTCGCCACTGAATTTTCTATTCTCCAAGGTTCCAGGGCTTCAATTTTGCTTTGCAGTTCGCTGAGTATCTTGACTGCATCGTCTTGATATTCAGCAGTAGCGATACACTCCTGTTCCAACTGCTCTACCGAAATGAGTGGCTCTAGCTCACCATGAATTTGCAGAAGCTCTGCGTTGTTGGTAGTGAGCCTTTCCTTGATCGAACGGACTTTAGCAATGTCCGGGCTGGGATCCTGTAGAACTCGACGTCCGTTGTTTATGATTTTGGTGTTCTGTGCCCGTCGAGCCGAGCGCCTAGCCTTCAGCCTCTCCATTGCCAATCAGTAGTTACAATGCAATGTATTGTCTTTCCGATGTTCCGTTTCTTTTCTTTGCCCAGTGGTCTGCTTCTGCGTGTGATTCGTCGAAGTCCGTCGAAGCTGTAGGCTTGGTTTTTCTTTGGCGTGTAGCTGACGGCCTTGTGATGCAGAAGTGTCCCGGGTTTCGGCACCAAATTTTACGGAACTCATAAAAACAGAGGCAGAAAGATAGTCAATTCGGTCAGGGTGACCTTACTCTTTTACTGTTAGGCTTCATCTCGTTCACAAAGATTCGCGCTCGCCGTCCCGCTCGTCTTCTTCATCTTCCATTTGCAACACTTTTCGTTGTACGGACATTTCGTTCCACGCTTTCGATCTCCATTTTTTGGGTAGATGTGGTCGTAAATAAATTCATGAATCTCTTAACAACTGACGTTATCGTGACGAGCCTGGCTGCATTAAAATTGAAAAGAAGGTGGGTACAGGCCAAGGAACACCACTTTCACAATAGCAATGTTAAAAACGCACTCGTTTGAAAAAACTAGAACTGGTGGAAACGATACTTTACATAAACGAAAAGTAACAAATCATTTAAGCAAACACGGAACGCAGGACTTACTTGAATTGTCAAGCATGCGGGTACAATAAGTGAAACTTTCCTGGACATGTTTCTTTAAGTTGGCCGCAGATGTATTTGATACTCTGACCGTCTTGCTTGACGGGGCGCAAGACCGGTATAGTTATGTTAAGTTGCCATTGCCTTTGAGATCAATAGGTGTGAATTTAGGTGCCAGCCATGGCAAGGTACAGTCCTTTTGTACGTCGGCACTGATTGTGGCAGTTACCACAAGAGACAAGAAGAGGCCCGATGACGCCCTCCCAGGGATGGACATCCTCACCCCGTCCACCGGGCATGAGTTTTGTCCCAGATCTTGCACCAGTGGCTAAACGACACTCCGATCTGTTTAGCACAAAGAGATGCACCCACTTCCTAGATGACTTATTCGAACTTTTTTACGGTGGTGTCTCTTCCGGGCGTTGCTGCTCCCGGAAGAACACCCAGTGTTGCCAGATGGTCCCACCAAAAACCGCCAAACGACTAGGGGGTATAGCCCAAATATAGCCATAGCCGTAGAAAAGATATAGCCCAAAATAGCCAAGAATAAAAACAATGATTTTTTAAGCCTTATATTGACAATTTCTCACACTCATACAATACACGTTACAATCTCTGCTTCAACTTTCAACCCTCAGATGCACCATCTTTTGTGTGCATTATGTTACTTGTGAATGTTTCAAAAAAAGCTTGGGAAGGATGAAAATTTGTACAAAACTGGCCCTTCCTTCGTAGGTTTTCAGAAGTACAAAGCACACAAAGACAGCTTTATTGTGAAGCCAGTGAGATATGATCTTACAGTAATATAACAAAATACAGAAGCCGAACAGTCAGAACACTCGGTGTTTCAAATCAGAACCCCAATATCTCAGGTCCTTACCGATATCCCACCCGTCTTTTTGTTTTTGTGAAGAATATTTTTGACAACCATTCATGTTCACGCTATTTCTGATTGTGCTGTCCTTTCTTGGGGTAGGCAACGTCTGGAAGGTAGTCAAGTGTTTAGCCGTGAAACTGCAGACTTCTCATTTTACAAACTTGGGTGCTTAAGGATTCTCACAACGGGCACCAAAGCAGCATTTGGAGATTTCAGTCTACGTCCGGGCAGAGCCATATGCGTCCGGGTTGAAGGCGCGCTACCGGGCCTGTGGTAATAGTGCAATCTGTTTGGTTTGCTCCACTGCGCTGTAGGGAGGCCGCTTGAACACTGCAAGCATTGCTGCACTGCGCATTGTGAAAACCCCGACGTTTCTAGAAGTTTGAAGTCTCTCTTCCTCTCTCTCCTCTCGACAAGCCAAAAGAAAAACATTTTTTTTTTGAAACTGACTAAAAGTCCAAAATTAACTAGCCGAATTTCAAAGTTCGGCGTCGAACTTGAGGGTCGCCAAAAGCTCGCCGCATTCTTCGAAATAGCCAAAGATAGCCAAATAGCCAACCACAAAATTTTTAACCCAACTAAAAAAAAACTGTAGCCCAATTTGGTTATATATAGCCCAATCTGGCAACACTGAGGACGCCTACTCATGACGTAGGCAGCGTCGCGCTGCGCAAGAATGTCACTTCCGGTCAGCGAAACGCCTAGTTCGGCGGCAGAAATAGATCCCGGACCTACACGGCTCACCGTCGCGTTTTCTGCCCAGCGTTCCTCCCCGGCGGCAAAAGGTGGGCAGATTCGCTGGCGGATCCGAGAGTGTAAACGTACCATTAGGCACCCGTTTCAGGGTTGAGCGGTGTCGCCATTGCCTTTGGCGTCGGCTTCGGCGTCGGCGACGCCGCTCAAACCGGAAACGCGCATGTTGCATTGTAAAACATTTTTCCGCTAAATACAGTGGGTGATTTTCTTCCGGTTAATGTAGCGGAAAAAATGTACGGCTAAATTTAGCGGGATATTTCGTCCGTAAATTTAGCGGGTAAAGTTAACGCGCTAGGTTTAGCGGGGAAATTGACGTCACTCTATCTCAACACCAATTCAGTTTCCCCGCTAAATTTAGCAAGACAATTTTCGCTAAACTTTAAAGCTAAACTTAGGGCGTTAACTTTAACGCTAAATTTAGCACAAAAATTTTCTGCTAAATTTAGCGGGGACATTTTTTCGCTAATTTAGTGGAGAATTTGTTCGCTGAATTGAGTGGGGAAATTTCGACACTAAATTTAAAGGGAAACGTAACCCGCTAAATTTAGCGGCGAAACTGACGTCACGTGACCTCATCATCAGTTAGTCTCACCGCTAAATTTAGCGGGAAATTTTCGATAAAGCCCCGCGCTAAATTTGGAAGAAAAAGTTTCGCGAAATTTTACGCTACATGGAAGGGAGCAGGAGAGAAGGGGCATACCCTCCCTTCCGTACTCTCCTCCTCCTCCTCAAAAGCTGAGTTCGAATTCGTCCTAACAGATAATTGTAAACGTCTTTAATTTTTTCACAACTTGTTCTTACCTTAATTTCGGCATACCTTAAATGCTTTGCATTAAAAAAAAAACAATAGCAAAAACAAAGAAGGACGCATGCCTTCGGGTGTTTTTAAAATGAACGGATATGTCGACCCCACGTTTGGCTTATATTTGTTTTCAGTTCAACGGCCATTTATGGGACCGGAAAGGTAACGGGCGCTTTTTCCGTCCGCCGGAGCGGGTACATTTGCCATTTGTTGCTCCCGCCATATGTTGCTAGCTCTACCTCAATTTAATCTCGCGAAATGTTATGTTTAGTTGAACGGATGTAAGTTCGAAAACACTAGGTGAATGTCGGGCTCCATGAGCACCTGCCAGGTGCAGCGTAGTGCACTGGCTAAATTTTTTATCTAACATAAAAATGGCGCCATACTGTGGCGTACTCAAACGGTGATTTCTATTCCTTATATCTGTATCTTCGGGACTGTGACTGGAGAAGTGTCAGATTTTTCAGTGTTGAATCATAAACTTGCACACTTCCTACTATTGTTCAAGAAGTCACTCAATTATTCATACCAAAGAAGGTATCTCGGAAAAGTGACTTTCGTTCATGGTTTATGAAGGAATTAAGACGTTGCTTAAAGCGCAAACTACAGTATCATCGTCTCTACCTAAAAACTGGACAAAACGATTGTATAAGCCGGATTCGCAACATGACGCTGACATTCCGAAAAACTCATTGAGCACGCAGCCGCGGTGTATGTTCAAGTTTGTCAAAGAAAGCAACAAAATAAATTTAAAGGCGATGAAATTTTGAGATAATGAAAATTACGTCATTGAGCAAGTAGATTTAGCTAATAGTTTGGCGAGTCATTTTAGTGCCGGTGTCAGTACGAATCGCGAAGCTCTAGTATGGACTGTGTAAATTTTCTTACTCTTGCTCCAATTAGTGAATTCAAAGTTTTGGAGGTATTTAATAAAATTGAAATTAAAGCTATTTATGGGAGCGGATGACATTCAAAGTTTCATAGTGAAAGGCTGTGATTTTGTTAAAGTACATAATCGACTACCCTTGAGTAAACTCTCTAGTTACGGTATGTCTACTGAGTACTATCGTCTCTTTGATAGTTATCTATATCATAGAGTCAACCTTGTGCAAGTGCCAGGTCGATTTTTTGCAAAACGTTTATGCACTTTTGGCGTTCCAAAAGGCAGTATCCTCGGCCCTTTACTGTTGTTAATTTTTTGCGAACGATCTGGCTCGTATTAAGTACACGCAGGTTTTATTTGCTGAAAATATTGAGTTGTTTACGGTCGCTAAGGTGGTTGAAGATGGTGAAGGCCTTCAGCGTGACATATATTTCCTTTAGGCGTGGTGTCTTTCAAATGGCCTATCCTTAAATGAGTCAAAGACGAAATTTGGCTTTTTCTAGAAAGTATGGAAATTGATATATTTTCTTATAGATTACATTTCAGTGATATTATTCCTGTTTGAGGTCATTCGTGATCTGGAAGTTTTTGTGGATTCTGCGCTCAATTTCACTCATCACGTAACTACAATTATGAATACTTCCTATAAAGTTTTGGGTTCCAATGAGCGAATAACACGCAGTTTTTAATAACATGTTTTTACTCTTGATTTCTTCACTGGTGCGTAGTCGTGTCGAATATGCCTGAACTGTATAAAACTGTATCGGGGTGATTTATGCAACTGTAATTAAGCGTGTTGAACGTAAATACATTCGTGTATTGTTTTACGACTATTTTCAACGAAATTATTTCTATTGTTGCAAAAAAATTATATTCTTGAAATCGGACAGTTGCACAACAGGAAAAGGATCCGCGGAATGATGTATCCATAAAAGATGGTAAATTCTAAAAATGTTTCGCCAGCGCTACTAAGTAACGTCTATTTGCTAGTTCCTCGTGGGCCTATTAGACTTTATTTTTCGTGAATCCTTCAGATTTATATCACGCAGAGCCCATGACGCGCCTTCAATTGGCATAGAAACGGTGTAAACAGATTCGTGCAAAAGTTAGTTAGATATTTTTGTCGAAAAGTGTAAATTTAGGAATTGAGTTTCTACTATTGTTTCGTCCTAGCTTTCCTTTTTTTATCGTGTCTGAACATTAATTCTTTTATCTGACATTGATAAGTGCACCACTATGGAGGCGTCTTGCTATTTGTGGGTCATTCAAAATGAATAAAATAAATACTTAGTGGGACAATGTCGCCATAACCTCCTTATGTATGAGCCTCTAACTACTAATTTGTTGGTTACTTTTGTAAAATGCTGATTACTAAACTTTGATTATAATATTTTCCCCAGCCGACACCGGGGAACTTGCAAGTACTGCAAGCGGTTACAGGGGTGATGCAACCATTTTTGTTTCTTGCTCAAATACTGCGTAGAACAAACCTGACTTGTGAGACAAGGGTTTGTTCTTCACCTCACGCAGCAGAAGTGAGAGAAAAAGAAACACAAACAAAAACTAACAGCGTTCACCCCTTCAACAAGAAGCCAGAACAAGCTGTAGTAAAGTGGTAATTTGAGCTAGTTGGTACATCACTAAGATTAAACAGCGCACAAAACGTCGCCGGAAGAGAAAAGGACAGTAGAACGAAAGAGCGCTGACTCCCAGCTGATTTAATTAGACAGAAGAGAAAAGGAAGAAAAAGAAGCCACGAAAATTGAACCCCCCGTGAAGACAAGGTACAAGGAAAAGAAAATGAAGAAAATATGTACAAACTAGATCGATAGATTAAAGAAAAAGTAGAAGAAGAATAAAAATTTTAAAAATAGAAAGAAAATGAAAAACAAATAAAAATTAAAAAAAGAATAGAAAAATTAAAAAAACGGTACTTTCACCCCTGGCCGGCCAAAGTTACTGCGCATAGGCGTTGTCCAAAAAGACACCTTCTTTGCACTCAGCGACAGGGACGGCTGGCTGACGCATTGCTGCCCTATTTTTTGAATTTGAAAAGCCTCGTAGATTTCTCGAGTAGTCCGGTCTTTAAATCTACCAAGAACAGTTGTTTCACCAAAAGTCGGTGCGCACTGGCAGGAGCGACAGTGTGTCGGCAGTGCCCGCCTACCGTGGCTTGAAGTGAATACAAGTGTTCTCTAAGCCTGTCGTTGACGCATCGTTCCGTCTGACCTATACAGCGTGGTCTACAAGATCCCCCTGACATGTGGTAAATGCTACATAGGACAGACGGAACGATGCGTCAACGACAGGCTTAGAGAACACTTCTATTCACTTCAAGCCACGGTAGGCGGGCACTTGCCGACACACTGTCGCTCCTGCCAGTGCGCACCGACTTTTGGTGAAACAACTGTTCTTGGTAGATTTAAAGACCGGACTACTCGAGAAATCTACGAGGCTTTTCAAATTCAAAAATAGGGCAGCAATGCGTCAGCCAGCCGTCCCTGTCGCTGAGTGCAAAGGAGGTGTCTTTTTTGGACAACGCCTATGCGCAGTAACTTTGGCCGGCCAGGGGTGAAAGTACCGTTTTTATAATTTTTCTATTCTTTTTAAATTTTTATTTGTTTTTCATTTTCTTTCTATTTTTAAAATTTTCTTCTTCTTCTACTTTTTCTTTAATCTATCGATCTAGTTTGTACATATTTTCTTCATTTTCTTTTCCTTGTACCTTGTCTTCACGGGGGTTCAATTTTCGTGGCTTCTTTTTCTTCCTTTTCTCTTCTGTGTAATTAAATCAGTTGGGAGTTAGCGCTCTTTCGTTCTACTGTCATTTTCTCTTCCGCCGACGTTTTGTGCGCTGTTTAATATTAGCCAGAACAAGCGGCCACGTGATCTGGAGCCGATTCCGCCAATGATTATTCTATATCCACGCCCTGAAATTGGCGATGCACAGGATACGCGTTGAGTTCTAAACATTGTTAACGTTCGGCAATTTGGCGTCATTGCAGTGATTAGACGCGGGCCACTACCCGAAAGCTTGTCGAGCTATTGATTATCACGAGCCCAAATGGAGTGCTCGACGCAGTGCTATCGGCTCCAATCTGTAAGCCGCATTAAAATACCGATACTATGGAGCATCACTGCGACCCGCATACGGTACATCAACTTTTGCGAAGGAGGTATTGAAAGAAAATGCTCGCTTTTGTTCGTGAAATTACACCGCAACAAAGGAGCTTCTTGGCCAGTGGCGTTACGTTCAAGCATGCTTGGGTCCCACTAGTGCAAGTTAAGCTGCTGTAAAGTGAAAAACATTCCATGCGAATATCGTTTCATGGCCCCTTTAACTTCGAGTTCTGCTCCCGCTGCACGAGGACCGGTGCAGCCAAGGCGCAATCAAACGTAAGGAGCTTGTTCGTGAATGCGCAAATCGCAACTTTCACGGCCTATCCGCTTCGTGATTCGATCGGCACGGCTCGTGTGGTGAAGAAGCATAACTGCGCTTTGCTTTACACTTACTTGGAGCAAAAGGAATGCTACGGACGCGAGGCCGAAGCCACGAGAAGCGCCAATGCCGCGCTCGCTCAATGGAATCAACTGCTAGAAGCTCATATTTCGTAACTTGCCCGTGCTCTGTGCTGTTATACCCTGCTAGCCCTTAAGTTGAGACTCCAGCCAAAGCGACAAGCGTGAGCTAGCCGGCTCTCCTGGCTTTGATACGTGCATTTCTAGCGCGAGTACTCGTTTTGAGAAAGAAAGCTTGAAAGCAGCGACCTTGAACTCGTGTTTTTGCATTGGCAGCAGTCGTAGCTTAGGAGTGAACGAAGTATAGACGATTGCAAACAATGCCACTGGCCACTGCGATGTCCCTGCTTGTGCGGACAAGCCCGTGCAAATTCAAGCTTGCCAATGCTATGTTCACGCGCAAGCTACACGTTCTTGCACTCACAATGCACCAGTCGGGGCGCTGTGCTTGAGAACTGCAAGCATGGCGCCTCACTGGTGTTGCATGCGTGCAAGCGTTTGCAGCGCGCGCGTGAACGTAGCTTTGGAAAGCTTACAATTGCACGTGCTTGCCTGTATAAGTAGAGCCATGACGGCCAGATACCGTGGTTGCAATCGTCTGTTGGGGCCGAGATGTTTTTGTGGCGCCCTCATACAGATTCCTCTTCTGACGTCATTACCGTCCGAACAACAAGTTCAATAGTGTTTGTAATTAGTGTAGTGGAAGCTTGAAATTTTTGAGCTTTGAAGCTAATACTACCAACAACGTCAACATTGAAGTTCTTACGTCACTTTCTTTTCCGACGATGATAAATTTCTTGATGACGTCATAGTTAGCATTTGGCCAATCGTGGAAGGCCGACCGCAGCGACACTTTCGATCGCTCACGTCGCCAAGAGTGTGGATTCTGTGTGTCCGTCCTCCAGGGACTTTTAAATACCTCAGGACCCAGCAAGACGTCATGCTTAGCGTCGCCTAATAAAGACTCAATCCCAGCCTGCCTTGCGCACCGACAAACCTGACGCGCTCATGCAAGCTCCCATCGTCTGCTCGCCGCTCGGTTGTCTGCTCTGTGCCTGCGGTCTGCTTCGCCAGCCCTCTATGGCGGTTGCCTTTCGATACAATCGGCGCACCAAGTCAAGTTTTGGTGCGAACGCGCAGAGTCATCATCGCGGAGGGAAACGAACACCTGTTGGAAGCAGGGCTTGTGCGGTTTTTTCAACCCGTGGGCCCTTTCTCAGCATTCGTGGGAACGACGACTGACACGATAGCTTTCCAAAAGAACGCTATAGCGACTCCCTCTATACGACGCTCCCAGCGAGGCGTCGGGAGCGTCCGCTACACGCCGACTTCCTACTGGTCAGGCAAGCGTAGGGCTCAAAATCTCACCTGCTCAACACCGATGCCGTAGACGTCCGCCATGTAAATATGGGGCAGACCACCGCGATGCCATGGGAATTCCACGGTAACGCTGGGGTTTACCTCATACTGTTATGGCGACGTTCATTAACTTAGATTCCTTATTCCGATGAAAATCACCCGAGACTGTGGTAAAGAATGGGGAACTTACTATAAGGAAAGGTACACAGGGAAAGGATCGTCTCAATGGCCGAGAGACTGAGAGGACATTTGGTGGCCACGTTTACTTCCGTTATATTTTGCTGTATGCATGGAGAATACGGACGCCACCTCCTGCTCACTGTAACCTCTTTGCCACCCGCACTGTGGAAGGAGAGAATTACCGTGTGCCTCATAGAGAACCATGGATAAACAAAAGAACGCTTCCCCTAAGTTCAATTTGGGCATCGATCCAAATAGGGGAGGCACAAATTTCTATCAAAATGGGTGCATTTGGATGTTCCTCGGCGCCCGTGGAGCGAAGGCTCGCGCTGCAGAACAGAGTGAACCTGGTTTCAATCCCCACCTTTGCCCTTTTCAGTCTGGGTGAGAATGGTACCGGCTTGCGGTCGTGTATCTCTGCTGCGTGGCGCACGTTAAAGACCTCAGTCTAACGGTTGTACCGCACTGGCTAAATTTCTTATCTACAGCTGCGACACCAGACGTCCTTTGAGACTGACTAACTTCAGACCGTAAAAACATACAAACAGCGCAAATACTTTCGATGATCCTCGTAAAACAGCAGTACGAGGTTGGGCCTGCGAGGCGTATGTAATTGTAATGTTGTGAAATGCACGCAATATGAGTTTTTTTACTTCATACGTCCCCTTCAAGAAAGTGTAAGCAAGCACCTTCATTGCTAGGCATGCTAGGCAGCATCGCGCTGCCTAGCACCCAGGTGCTAGGCAGCGCGATTCTCACACCATGGTACCACCATCACTGAAAGTTGGGAATCGTGCAGAAATCCCACAGCTTTCAACAGCTGGCACACTCCTGAAAGGGCTCTACGATAGAGGTTATAGGTGTGCATCAAGTTATCTTTTCGTCTACAATGCCTTGAAAGAAAGAGGAGGCCGATTACGACATCGCTGAACAGAATTGGTGACCCACTGAGGCTCAGCATCAATCACCAATCACCCATCATCACCATCCTGATTTCAATCTTCTCATGCTGTTTTATCTTAACGTAGACGGCGGCAGGCTAGCAGACACGTGCGACTAATGGATTTCAGCTCACTGCTTTGACTGGCACGCCGCCAGGGATGTAGCCGTTCCTGTGGAAATAAATAATTTTTCACTTATCAGACCCCCCCCCCCCCCAAAAAAAAAAGAAGAGAACAGTGCTTCGCTAGGGATAGGGAACCAAGCTGTGATTATTGTGCTACTATCAAGGGCCAGGTAAGATAGTGATGTTCGTCTCAATATAATCAACGAAAAATAACCTTCATAGAAAACAAAACGCAGCATAATTCTTTTTTTTCCCTACAAGTCACTAAGTGTAGGGGGCAGGTGCCTCGCCCAGCAGCACTACTGCAAATTTTTTCCTGTTTTCATACCCTCGCTGTTCATTCTGGGAGTAAAGCAATTGACTGCAACATTTACTTACAAAGTCATTAATGCAGTAAATGCAGCATTTAAAGAGCAATCATTTTGATTTGCTGGGAAGACATTAAGCAGTCCTTTCGGGGAGAGAAGAACCCATATTTTTATGAGCTTCCCCACGAAATTTAAGGGAGAAGCTGACTAAGTGAATAAATCACGTAACATAAATTTACCCGCTAATTGCAGCGGGGAGACTAAATGGGTCTGTAGGCCATATGACGTCAGTTGTCCGGTAAACTAAGCAGGGAAACTAAATTGGTGTATAGGTAACGTGACGTGAATTTTCCCACTGAATTTAGCGGGAAAACTGAATTTGTGTTTAGGTTACTTAATGTCAAGTCACTTGACGTCAGTTTTCCCGCTAAATTTTGCGAGCAATACACGGCTAGACGGACGCGCACAAAAAACGCGCACAAAAGCGAAAACAAAATTGTCATTCTTGATGGCGGTCCAGCAGAACCGAGCGTTTCGGCTAATTTTTGGAAGAATATTTAAAATTTATTTTTAAATCTTTGTTTAGTAATAGTTGACTGGAAACCTTTGCAAATATATTTAAAAATAATAAAACGAAACATTTACGCTTTCGGGTGGCTCTAAAATGAACGGATGTGCAAACCCTATGTTTGGCGGTATTTTGTTTTCAGGTTAACGGTCATATATGCTACAGGAGAAGCAGCTGGCGCTTTTTCCGGACGCCGGAGTCGGTACGTTTCCCGTTTTATGATCTCGCCATAGGTTACTCTACCTCAAGTGGATTACTCAAAAGCTATTTTTTAAAGCTAAACGGATGTGGTTTAGGAAAACAAATTGGCAGTGACCTTTACCATCGAAGTGCTGTACTGCATGAAATGAATGATAGGGGATTAGTGGCGAATTGGTGCGTCACGTGGCATATATTTTCCCTTTAAATCTAGCAAGAAAACTAAATGGCTGCATAGGTCTCACGGCGTCAGATCACGTGACGTCCATTTCCCCCGCTAAATTTATCGAGGAAACTTGATTGGTGTCTACGTCCCAAGACGTGAATTTTTCCGCTAAATTTACCGGGATAACTGAGTTGGTGTATGGGTGTTATGATGACAATTTTCCGCTAAATTTAGCGGGAAAACTGAATTGATGTTTTGGGCGCAAGACGTGAATTTTCAATCCTCCAAGTTTAGCGTGAAATCTGAGTTGTCGGTCACGTGACGTCACTTTTTCCCGCCAAACGTAGCGGGGAAACAGAATTCGTGTAAAGGTCACGTGAAGTAAAGTTTTCCGCTAATTTTAGGGGGAAACTGGTTTGGTCTCTATGCAACGTTACTTCAGGTCACGTGACTATATTTTCCCTTTAAATTTGGCTGACAAACTGAATTCGGTGTAGGTCTCGCGATATCCTTTTCCCCGCTAAATTTAGCACAAAATGCACAGACCAACGTACTGATGAACGGACGGACAATCCTTTGGGATTGGGGGAGGGGGGTAGCGGTAAAAGCGTTTTATGCTTTAAAACTAGAGAATTGCCGGGCTTCAGCAGCACCGGCCATGTGCAGCGAGAAGAATTAATCATCCGGCCACCGTCTACTGCAGCCGCCGGCGCAAAGCTGGTTCATAATTTGCAGAGCTCGCAACTCACTTCATCCGAGGGCGATGCAATTCCAGAAGCAGACGTGCAGGATGACAACTAAGACGGATAGCCACTCTAGAGTGATCATTTGTCACTGGAGAAATCGCCATTCTGCATGACTTATCAAGACTACGCACAGGCACACGGAGATGCATATATATACCATTTTAAAGCGATTGAACCCCATGCCTGCTAAACGCCCAGAGGAGTTCGGTCAGCAACGTCGACTAAAGTCGACCTTCATCGCCAATATTGTGAAGAAGGACAGACTCTTGACGAGAGGGAAAAAAATTCGGCAACACCGGCTGCGCCCATGTAACGCTTGAACCTTTAGTATAATTGGTCATACGGTATCAATGGATGTCCTTACGCATCCAAAAATAGCTTCGGCGACGCAACATTCAAAAATGCCATTATCGTTGAAAAACTTCATCAGCTTCAGGCAAGGTGAACGGTCAAGAGGTTTGGCATTCAGGCGTTTTGACTTTGTTATCCCCTAGGGGTAGGAGTCGGCAATGCTCCCGAAGTGAGGCCTGCCTTCGAATGCTGCGGGAGGCCTAACTGGGCTCAGCCAGCAAGACTGAACTCAGCAGCTTAATGAACCGGCGGACAAGGAGAAGTGGGGTGAGGCTTTTGATGAACTTGTGCAAGCAGGCTACCGTCTTACATCCTCTTCGCCAAAAAGGTTTAGTATGCTGATGTGGAATGACGGCAGGGAGTGTTCAGACAGGGACGTCCATCGGGCAAATTAGGTTTATTGACCGGGTGCACGGCCCCACTTTGAAAAAAACCGAAAGCATCGAGGTACAGAAGTAAAGGATCACTAAACCACACACGTGGAAGAAAACAATGCTCTTTATGTACCATGTAATTGAAAAAGTATGGTAGGCAACCACGGTTAAGCATCATGGGGTTCTTCCAAGTGGTAATGTGAGATATGGGCTGCATGGGTGCGTATGGTTTTTCAAAAATGCCGCAGCAAGCGTTCACTGAAAATACACCGTGTCAATTATTCTTGCCATCGGTAAGACAGACAAGCCTCATTAGGAGCACAATGGTTGACAAACGCAAAGGTTGCTAAAACTGGTTATCTGAAATTAAGGTAAAAATGTTTGTCGATAATAACACATCTGCGCCGTTTTTATTTATTGGGATGGTCACGTTCTTCTGTGTTTGGTGGGCAGTGATGTGGTACGGGGGATGCGCGATGAAGTAACGAAGATAAAATTAATGTTCCCCCGTGTTTTGTGGTGGTGGGAAACAAGTGTGTTTCCTAAGGGCTGTATATTTGCAGCGATTTTTTATGGAACCCCTTACGAAAATGGCATATCTGAACTTATATAAAAAAAAATAGATACGGTTATATAAAAAATTGGGCAGATCTGGCGATATCAAGTAAATCAGTTTATATAAGCCTTATTAAGCCAGATCTGCCCAATTTTTTATATAACCGTATCAGGGTCTTGTTATGGAGATATCAGGACCCTGATAACCCTGATATACAGGTTTTTTTTTTATTCTTGTAGATTTGTTTTTAAAAAAGCCATGAAACCTACACTTATGCGGTTTGTGCGAGTGAGTTATACGCCCAGGGAGACATTATGTGGGTGGCTAATCTTTGCAATAAGTCGGCTAATGATTTGAAATTCACCACTTGTTTCTTAAATTAGTGAAAATAGACATTAGGTTCCAATTAGAAACTTGCTGAACGTCGTCCAAAATCCTTAAATCAGTCATTTTCAGAAAGACTTTCAGCGCGTGAGAAAGTTACCACTCGTGGAGCAGGTACAAAGCTAGTGGTGTCAGTCAGGCGCCCGCGCAATTTTTCCGCCTCTTATCTAGGCACAGCCTTGTACCTGGTCCACGAGTGGTAACTTCAGCGCACTACTGCGCTTCACACGCGCTCTAAGTCTTTCTAAAAATTACTGATTTATGGGTTTTGGACGACGCTCAGCAAGTTTATAATTGAAACCATATGTCTATTTCCACTAATTAAAAGTAAATTAGTGAATTTTAATTAATTAGTCGACTTATCGCAAAGATTAGAAAACTACGATTGTCCCCTGGGCGTATAACTCACTCGCACAAACCGCATAAGTGTAGTTTTCACGGCTTCTTTAAAACAAATCTGCAAGAATAAAAAAATAACACCCGGTATTTAGGCATTGCACGTACGTCACATCATGACATCGAACACCGGTATCCACCATGCTGGTGGTTGACTCTTCGACCCTGCATAGCGAGAGCAATGGTAAACTGTGCCGCGCTCGGCTGTGGCGACGATCGTCCGATCGTTTCGTCGGCATGAACCGCGAGATAGTGTCCCTCAAGTTAGAGAAAGTATGAGCGGCAGGAGAGGGATACGCCCGCGGATTACCGAGTTTGCGGCACGCATCTCATCGCGGCGAGCAACTCCACTTTTCTACCGTTGTTTACGTTCGCGCACGCCTATGCATCGGCTTTTGCCCATTCGTGGTGTAGATGTCCTTTGTCTTTCGTTACATAACGCCGTTTCCCCGCTTCGAGCGATTGTCGCGCCGCGAGCTCGGCCGTCAGGGGATCGGTTTGTGCCGTCTGCGAGACGGTAACCTTTGCAAGGAGCAAAGGTATGTAGGCAAGCCGGTTAGGAAACATCATAATATGAAACCCTGAGTCAATGAGAGTTGTACGTTATTTGATTTATCCTTATCTCAGGGTTTAGATTATGACGGTAACCTAGCGTTGTTTACCAGTATTTCGCAAAATCGTAACAATCTTTTTACAAGCGACTCGTAAAGCCGCGCGTCAAATTTTAGAACGCGCAATTAAGATTCTTTGTTGTTGTCCTTCTTGGCGACACGTCAAAACTTTGTCGGCGGCATATCGGAACTTTCTGCTTGTAGCGCAATCGCACCAATGCCGAAACATTCTGCACAATTATTCTCCCGGCTGCCAGGAGATAGACACAGCCTAATTCTAGAAATAATCTAGAAGAGTACCTTTAGGAAAACGATCTATTGTCGCGAAGTAGGTTGCAGCGCACTTACGTTGACGAGACGGGACTTGAAAGGTAATCCCAGATAGATGTCGACACGGCCACGACGGAATCACCACTCAAACACAAAAACGAGAAGGAAGGTGTCCGTTTAGAATCAACACGATGTAGCACAACCTGTCACTTTTAAAAACGAGCACTGAACGCATCACAAAAAATTCTTGGGCTTCTTTGAAATCGCTTGCAGAAGCAGAAATTCGCAGCACCCACCCACGCGGGCGCAGACCACACCTAACTGCATGGATCCGCATCCGTAAAACCACGTGACCACGCACAATCTTTCACGCTTTCAGCTTAGGGAGAGAGAAAAGTAGAGAAGGACAGGCCAAAACGGGAGTGCACAAAGGTCTTATCTTATGGGGAATCAACGTGCGGATTTGTCACTTGTACCCAAGGCTGATAGTGCAGTGAATGCTATGTGTGGCCTTGGGCTCCAGGCAGGTGCTGGGTTCTGCTTCATCACCATCTTCTAGACTGTAGTCACGTGACCCTAACCGGAGACACGATTGGCCTAAAACATGCATAGCGTCTACCCTGCTGTCAATACCGAGTGAACATAGAGCTCTCTGACGTCCAACTTCTGAACTTCCAAACTGTCTAGCTCGAAAGTGACCGAAAATGATGCGAGTTTGAAGATACTATGTTTTACGCCGTATAACCCAGATCATAATTTAAAATAAAGAAATAAGCGCGACTATTTTTTTTTTTGCGCACGATGTCCACAAGTAAATAAATAAATAAATAAATGTGTATATATATTTTTTTTACCAATAAATTTAAAATTATGAGTACACTCTTAGGTTCGCGTTTTTAAATTTCAAATATTTTTACGAAAGAGTTGCACATAAAAGACACCACTTTCAACACACGATGAATCGCAGACGCTCGCAAGCGGATGGTTACGATGCTGCGAGAAAGGTTTTGAAAGATGCTGCGTAGGGCGCAACGGCTTCGCAGGCGTTCGAAGGGAAAAGGATTCGGGACGACGAAGTAGCGTCTTGCATCTTCAGTAAGCTAACGGTTCGTGTTTCCCCGCTCAATTTAGCGGGGAAACACGAACAAAATTAGTTTCACTGCTAGATTTAGCGGGAAATTGACGTCAAGTGATATAAGTACCAATTCAATTTCTCGCTAAATTTAGCGGGGTGGTTACTTGATGGCGACGCCGACACCGCTTAACTCGGAAACGGGCGCCTATGAGCTGCGATCTCAAATCCATTATTTGATTAACTCGCTTTCCGATCTGATGCACTTCGTCATAATAATGTCACACGTCAAACATACAACCAAATTTCATTTGTCTTTCAATCTTCAAAATGTGCAATTGGTTAAATGGTCCAAATACCTGGAATAACTTCACTTTAACGATGTTAACAATAATTAACCAATTATTTGAGACTCATGCAGTATAGATCAATCAACTTGTCTTGGCGAGTACATATGACTTATTGCTTGCACGACCGAAACGGGCCCATATATCATTATCAGGGGCAATATTTGCACGCGTATATCGCGAAATAAGGCCGTATTTACGCACTTATACGGCCGCATCTGGCAGTATTAGCCCGCCTATATGGCGATATCGGGGCGTATTTGCTCCCATATATTCCCTATCTGACTACTTATATTATCATATCAGGACGTATATAAAATATATCAGGGCCATATCTGACATTTTCGTACGGGACCCTATTGTGAGTGTGATTCTGAACGTTACTTGCCACGTGCCTCTGGCATGGTTTTCATTACGGCTGTTAGCAACCTCAGTGTTGATCATTCGTAACCAGCACCAATGGACTTTTTGACGTAAGGGCGACACCAAGCGGTGGACGTGCAGAGCCCATCTTTTGGGGTAAGATGAATTGATGGATATGCGTACGACACAATATTTTTTCATGGGACGGCGGCTTGCGCCATCCATTATCTACACGGGACAAATCTGAACCTCGGTCTGATAGTCCGCCACCCCTGCGTCTGCCTTTAGAATTAAAAAATTGTCAGTCATCTCTAGGAGAAAGCGTGAAGCAGCTGGTCATAGTAACAGAATAAATCGCATCTGCGTACTCTTGAGTCTTTTAAGAAGATAAAAAAGGTTAAATAGATAAAATAAAAATAGAGCTCGCGATTATGGTGTGTTGGCAAAACGACAGGTATTTTTTTTTCGTATACCTTTTTTCGTGTTATTTTTTCAGAAATTTATATCTACCAATAAAAATCTGCCAGGTTTCCGTACGCGACGGATGTGAAAAAATGCTAAATTACGGACAGCCTGAACTCGTCGGAAAAATATATGATTTTCTCGCCAGAGCCACTGCACAAACTTGAAAGATACGGGACTATCAGGTACTTTGGCAAGAATTTGTCACTTTCGGATATACCACACACGTGACCCCAACTGCAATCGATCGCCAGTCTTGGAGCATTTTCATAAGCGGCGAGAGCTCCTTGCCCACTTCGTACGGGCTTCATATTTTTAGCGCTTTGGAACAGATATACTCTTACCGCAGTCATTCAGGATGTGACGTCTCCTAGCAGGCATACGTGCATGTCCGTGCGCGAACGTGCGGTAGGGAGTTGTTCGGCTTGCTCGGGAAACGCCGATATGTTAACATACACTAATCGACGCCTCTTTTATTCGAGCGTGAAGCACTCCGACAAGCTCGTTCCCGATTGCGTCTGTAGGAAAAGCTTGTTGAAAGAGTCAACAGGCCATTTTCGACATTCTTACTGGAGCGATTTTATATACTTCCCATCGGCTGTTGACTGTATATTGTAGGGGCGGGATTTGCAACTCCAAAGAATTCGAGAAGGGTATACGTGTTCCGGCCAGTTTAGCGCCGTGCGAGTGTCCGTTTGGCGCAGGCATTATTGTGGACAATCAAAGGAGTTCACTAATGCCGGAGAATATCAGCGAACCTCATTACATCTGCATCCGAAGTAATCACTTGTGAGTTTGTGTGTTTGTGTCTTTTGCCTGTTTTCAACAGCACATCAAAGTTGGTTTAAATCCAATATTGTACATTTCGCCGTTTATCAGATATTGTGCAATAGAAAATAAAAAAAATTAAATTTTGAATATTTTAATGTTACGCACAAAAAAAACAAGGCCGCTTATTTGATTAATTCATCGATTAACATGTGTCGATTAATCGGCTTAAAATTTTATGTCGACTCCCAGCCCTGTTATAGAGACGTTGCAAGCGTCACCCCTTGTGGATTGCGGACTCGGGGCTGCTGCGTAATAATGCGAGCTCTCTATACTTCGCTTCACAATGACTTTGGAAACTGTGGAAGCTGCGGCCCCCGTGACCCATAAAAGCATCAGAACAAGGCCCGTGATGACACTCCATGTTCGAGGCCACGGAGGCCTCGTTACCGCCACAGCAACAACGCCGTCCGCGAGAAAAAAAAAAAAAACAAAAACAAACAAAGAAAAGCATAATGTTAGGATTTTTTTCTTTAAACGCCAACTGAATTTGCGCGTTTGCATCTCTATCAAAAAATGCACTGTTGGACACGACAGAAAGACGAAGACATGTTAGTTCTGAATAATAGCTAGTTCGGATGAACCATGTTCCCAGCACAATGTGGCTTTTGAACGATGTTTCAACCCTCGCCGCCCTGTAATAAACCGCTTCCGCTCTAAACGTCGCACCCGCCACAGGTTCGCCGATAAATTGAGCGTATGGTTGTCTCCTGAACTGTTCCCGAACAACTCGCTACTCTAGCGGACGGCAATGTTGCTGCGGTGGCCGTTCACCCGAAGTTTGTTTGTTTTGTAGCAGACGACTCTTTTGGGCCACCAGACGACAGCCGGTACCTCCGGGCCTCGCACTCGGCGCAGTGACACAAACGCTGCCGTGACGTAGTGTCACGTGCCTGGGTCTGACGCTCTTATTGGGTCGCGGAGGCCGCAGCCTCCGCAGTTTGCCAAGTTATCCTGAAACGGAGTATAGTGCTGAACCGTCACTTGGAAAACAAAAACAAATAAAAACTCCACGCAACACATATAATTCGGTGGAATAAAAAAAAAACATGTAGAAATTTCTTGCAGACCACCGGTACCTTTTAATAATGTACAAACCCTTCAAAGCCACATAAACAAACAAAAAATCTTGCCCCGGATGTTTGACACGTGTCTCCCATTTTGTGCACATGTGTTGCACTTGAATCAGGATTGTCTAATCAATAAGCTACAACAACATTCGCTGAAATTCAGTGCCCTAAATTCTCTTTCCAAGCTAGGAATCATATTGGAGGACTACGTGAAAAGCTCATACCTTGCTTTCCCGCATAATATACCCGGACATCACTCGTCCTTTTGACGAGTCTTTGTTTGTAGAGCTTACAGTCAAGATGCTCTCAAATCGCGCTCAAGCCGTGTTAAATCCTCTCCGATGCGTGACGAGAAGAGTTAACAAAATACAACAAAGCCATCGGTAAGTTTTACAATGTCTGCACAATAATGCATATAACTATTAGTCACAAAAACGCGGGAAAAAAGGTTACTTAATTACCTCAGTTGTGTAGCTGTGAACCAAATATTCCTAATTTGCCAAGACGTTCTACCCGCGAGGATGGAGAATAAAAAAGGGAGATGAATTATATCCCGATTTTAAGCACGCAGGTTTTTCTTTTAAAATTTAAATAAATATTTTTTTCCGCAAAAGTAATTTTTGTTATATAGTTGGGTGCTTTCATTTAGGTTCAAGGAAAAAGTACATTCGTGTATTTCTTTTAGTTTTCTTTGCGTTTGCACATGTTGTGCAGCATGCCTTGCGAAAGGCAACGCATTCAATATAAGAAGGGTGAGACATGTTTAGTTTTAAAGAAATAAAATCCCAAAGCAGCCGCCAAGGATAACGAGGCTTTGTCGATTGTCGTCAATGATATTTCTTTATTTACGATCGTTTCAAAACTATTAATGACAGATCCTTTATATTTTCTTAGGGTAATGTATGTGTAATTTAACAAGAAAGTTTAGAAGTGCAGTTTCGTATTTTTCAAAGCAATTCCAAACATGCCTCGCTGTAAGCAGTATTGCCGAAAATATGTGACTTTTTTACTAGTAGACGTTTAAGATTAGCACTTCCAATATATGCCATATACAACACATTTTATTGTCTTTAAACAATATGATGCTTTTGGTTGCTTTACCTGTTTATATTGAGAAGTAAATTACGTAAATCGAAACATTTTCAGGTTTTGTTCAGGGTCAACACGCTCTAAAAAAAGTCATATATTTTTTTCTTGACTCACATTTTTATGGCGTTTCTTTTATATCGCATCCAAGTATTTCATAAACGAGCAGCGGCCGTCGGCATTTTTGTTTTTGCAATTGCTGTCTCTGCTATGTTTAAATAGATCGGAAGCCTAAACTACTGGCTTTACATAATCTATATTCTTATGTAAGTATAGTTTTGTCAAATGTAATATAAAATAAGTTTAGTGTTGACGGCGGAAATTCCAACGGAAGTATGCAAATATGCATTAGGAAACAAAATTATACATAAAACAAACAAAGTTTTTATCTAAGTTTCAAAAACTAGTATGTTTAAAGGTATAGCACATAGAGAATATGATACTCAGTACCTTTTGATGACTTAAAATGTACTTGTGTTGCATTTGTTTAAATTCTACAATTATTATAAAACTGGATGTCTTTAAATAAAATACGAACCAGCGCAAAGACACAAGGACAAGTGGAAGAAGGAAACAGACACAGCGCTTCCACTTGCCCTGTGTCTTTGCGCTGTTTTGCTTTTAATTTGACCATGTACCTAGTTTCCCGATTACAAACATTACAATCTTTCGACAAACATAAAATAAAACTATTTGTACTTTTTGTTTTTGTTTTTACCCGGCATTGTCTTTTCGAGTCATTATACCGCCACGCAGATGGTTAGTACAGAGACGTGCATTCAGAGTACCATGTCTTTAGATACACAAGAAAACAATAGTTGCCATGGCAGGTTTCCGACGGATGTAGTCTTCGTCATGGTTGAAGTAGTAAACAATTTCTTTTATCTCGCTGACAATATTTTTAGGAATAAATACCTTTCAAGTTATAGGTATTTTCCGTTTCAATGGTGAATTTTAAGCTAAAAGGAACATTCATGGGGTCGGTTGTGCCGCTAATACAAGCATCGGTCAAGAGGGCGAACGAATTCTCGACGTTTTCGCATTTTCTATTTTGGCTTGGGAGATTGTTTCGTCGGTGTCACCAAGGGGTGTGCAGATCCTTGTGTTTTTGGTAATTACGATAGTTCGTATAATGAAGGTCTCTAGAGGCGATTGTCGAAAGGAAAGTCGGCGGGAGCTGTTTCAATAGCGTTCCCTGAATTCGTCAGGAGCTTGTTGGCATTATGCCCAATTATAATTTCCCAGCTCCAATTTCTGCTTAGGTGGTCCTTACAACATTAATCCTCAATAATAAGTAACATGGTTGTGGCAGTATATCGTATACGCTCAATACGACAAACACGTATGTCAACTACAACCTGTTGTAAGTGCTATGGAATAAAAACATACACACATTTCAGTCCGTTATGTTGGAGGTAAATGCATAATCACAATCACTAGCCACGTAGCACGTCAAAGTTATGCATAACTTGACACAAGCTATAGAATCCTAAGGGCCTAATGAGGCCTAATACGATTTTACTGCATGGTGTTAGTGCCAGATGACTTTTCTTTGCGTTTCAGTGGTTTTTATTTGGCTCACCACATAATTGACAAAGGGTCAAATTAGACGGAAACATTCCAAGTATGAGCCGAAACAGCAGCAGTACCAATAGTGAAGCCGAAACCTGGCACTTGTATGTCAGTTTTGACCCAAAGTTGGTACATGAAAATGAGACAACTAGAAGTGAAAACTAACCCTGGCATGTTTTCGAAAATGTATTTATTTATTCACTGAACTACATCGTCCTTAGCAGGGAATTACTGAAGGGGGAAGAAAATACAAGATAAAAATACGTAAAATTGAAGTTATACATGAAAAATATGCGTGTGATTTGGAAGAAAGTTTGAATGACATCAGGTATAAAAATAATGACATAGAGTGATTTGAAATTTAGACAAAGACGAAACTGGCGAGGAGGCAATTTCATCTTGTAGGCTATGTCTGTTCGTTACGGTTCTCGAA
Source organism: Ixodes ricinus (assembly GCA_037355805.1). Classification (NCBI taxonomy): domain Eukaryota; kingdom Metazoa; phylum Arthropoda; class Arachnida; order Ixodida; family Ixodidae; genus Ixodes; species Ixodes ricinus. The sequence goes on along the minus strand of JAZHYW010012724.1, from coordinate 57,435 downwards.
AAAAATGCGTATTTAATAATATTTCTTCTGCTCTCGTACTTGCAGATGTTTAGATGATGATCGGTATGGGGTGACACAAAAGTAAGGGCTTTTAAGGACTATTCCTTACGAATGTCATTTCGGCCACTATATGCGTTGTAAAACAAGGAAAATTTCAGATGCTTCCGCCGGTCAGGAACTTCCGCCGGTCACCGGTCAGATACTTCCGCCTGTCAGCCACCCTAACTTTCTACATGTAGGAGATGAGCTTTAAGCGATATCAAATTTACCCGACGCAAAATGCGCTGCTCGTTTCTGTATGCGCTCTAGCTCACCCATACCTGACCTGGTGGGTATGGGTTCCACGCGAAGCAAGCATAGTCTAGAATTGAATTTATATTTGCTATATACAACGTTTCTTTAAGTTTTACGGGTGCTTACCTAAAGTTGCGTTTAAGAAAGTTTAATGTGCGGCTAGCCTTTGAAAATATAAAATTTACATGTGCTATCCAAGGTAACTCGCTGAAAAAGCAAAATCCTTAAATACTTATATTCTGTTACAGCACAGAAACTTGTGCTGCCTAGGAAACATTTTATGCACAGAGGTCGCCTTATGTTCGGAAACCTTACAAAATTGCACTTGTTGAAGTTCAGAGATATTATGCATGTGTGACACCAAATGAAGATCGAATCAAAGTCGATTTGTAAAGGATCGGAGTCCGGTTTACGTAAGTCGTCACGGTAAACAGAGCAATCTTTGCCTTTAGTTTTACGTGGCTAGAAACATTCGCAGCGAGATCGTTTATAAATATATTTAAAAAGAAGGAGACCGAAACAGACTTTTGCGGCACAACTGATAACGCCGTAGTATTTGACAAACCGACACCATCTAGAACCACTTTTTGCTTTCTTTCAATTCCTTCCAACTAGATTAGCTTCAAACCATTTCCAAAGTGCATTTGGAATAGGAACGGTAGATAAGCCGAAATATTTCAGAAGACAGCCGAACTACCCTACTGAAAAAAAAGGATATGAGTCTAGATACGAACTGATATGAAAAATAAAAAAAATGATTTGCGACATATGAAACTGATACGAAGTATCCAAAAACCGATATGTGACGTATGAAACCGATATTAAATACTCAAAAACTGATATGCGGCATATGAGAACTGATATGCAGCATACAAGTTCATATGTGACGAAAATGCTAGCTTATATGACTTTCATATCAGAATTTGCAATGTGTCCAATAAGCAAATAAGAAATACATTCATATATTTTTTTTCAGTATACGACTTGCCGCGCGGGAAAGCGAACACGGGGCGTGGAACCGCAGTGGAGCGGCTTGATTTGTTGGCTTTCAAATAATTACGGCATAAGAGTTTACTTTTTAAAAAGAGATTCATCCCCTGAGCCGTTCAAAATACCTTCAGAGGTATGGCATTACTTAAAATAAATCAACGTGCTAGGAATATTATTTATTACTTAGGTGGTCACCGAGAAGATCCGTACCTTCACATCGACCAGTATAAAAGGCGGAAACGCAGAGCTAAGAAGTAGTTATCGGGTGTGCTGTTGTATTCATGTTTGTTTTGCCTTGTATGTGTATCTACGTGGTGGCGTGAGCAAATAAAAATATTTTTGTAGCGCATGAATTGGGGGTACCTAGCGCCACCTAGCCTAGGTGAAACTGATAAGCGACATATGAAACTGATATGAAATAACAAGTTCTGGTATAAAAAAGCTGTCCAATAAACATATCAGAACATCGTCTTATCTGAATTCCAGACGCAGCCGACGCTACGAGCTGATGGAACCAATCAGAGGTTGTCAGAAGCGGTCAGCTATGGTGTTGGTCACGTTTCTGAACGTGTTCTATTATTGTTGAACCAATCATAAACCGGACGTGCTCAGTGACTTGCGTTCTTGAATGTTTCTGATTGATCGAATGTGCTCGTAGTGTCGGCATCGTCTGGACTTCCTCTCAAACGACGTACAGTGTTGGCACCTTGTGTGGCAAATTAGTGCCAAGGTATGGCACTAATTGGACACTTCTGAATTTCTAAAGCCTCAAGAATGCAATGCAAAGCCGAATATTGGTTCTAAGAACAGTGCTACAATGGTATTGACTGCTTCAAATATGAGACAGACGACAACCGACATAATCCTATAGTCGGAAGTACTGTTTTGAGTTATTTTTAGATGCCCGGTACTCTCAAAGCACGGTTTAGTTCTTATAAACGTTTTGGTGAATACGAAACTACAAAAGGCAATGCTAAGTAGGAAAGTGTTTTTGTAAGTAATTTACTAAACAAAAAAATATACCCCATTATTATTTAAATTAAGCGAACGCTAAAACAATGCATTTCAATATTATTAAAAAGGTTATTGTATATTTTATGTGCTATAAATATGGACGTGATAGTCTTAAGGACCTATTAAAAACAGAAAATCCATTATTTTGAGCAGAATGGTCACGAGTTTGATTATATTTGTTTATATTTTCACTGCTTTCTAAATTTCCTTCTCTAAGATAACGTTTGCTGAACCTCAACCTATATACCTTCAAAAGGTGTAGGTCGTGTGCCAGAAATAGTGCAGGCTTGAGGCTGTTTCAAACATGGCAAAATCTGGCAGTTTGAAAAACATCGACAAGGGCCGTTGCTGTTTTATGGGATATTGTTACGAAGGATAATCAATAAAGGAGTAAATAAAAAGACAAACTAAACGTTTAATATGGCAAATTTGTGGCAAAACATTATAGTAGAAGGCTAGCGTCGCAGGCGTCGATGGCGGCGTGAGAGCAGGATCGAGCTCTGGGGCGAGACTGTCACCGGCTTGCGACGCGGAGCCCCTTTGGTACAACACGCTTGGGCTTCTCGAATAATCGGAGTAGAAGGTTCGGTGCGTAGACATTCTAACCACTAATAAGCAACAGGGTTTTCGAATTTACCAGAACGTGATATTCACAAAAATTACAAAAGGGTGCGTGCGCTATCAGGCATCAAACCTTGGCCCTTTTCGTGGGAGCCAGGCATGATAAGGCTTCGGCCAAGGGCGCGTGGGAGCCAAGCACGATAACGAATCAGCCACGGGCGCGCTCGCTCGGAGACGCGCGTGGCATTGCTCCCCCGTTTAAAAAGAGCATAGTTTCGGTGCAACGTGCGGGAAAACAAAACAAAACAAAACAAGCACAATAATGGTGAAGTACAATGGCTGGTAAAACAGAGCCCTATCAGGCGTAGCACGGGATCACAGTTCACAGTCTTACCGAGCGTAGTACGGCTTGAGGCGCACGACATGAACGACGACAGAGAGTGGTGAGAGGTGTGATGATTTTCTTGTTCTTCCATCGGTCATCACCTCGTAGTTCAGGTCGCCGAGTCGACAAAGGAGCTTGTGCGGTACAAAGTACCCTTACAACAGCTTCTCGCTGAGACCGCGGCTGCGAATGGGTGTCTACATCCCCCTCTGTCTTCGAGCTGAAAGTGGACGTCGCGACAACAATGAATGTTTTACCGTCTGGCGTCAACACGTTGCTGATCATGCATACGCAGGAGGGCGAGCTGGCGTAGTTCCTCTGCACTTTGAGTTACCAACCAGGCGTAGTCGATTCCGTTGTCTTCTGGGTCATGAAGTTGCATAGCGTCGAGCAGCATGTGACGTGCGGCAACACTTTATCCTAAGTATTGTGCTCAAATTGCAGCGTCACAGTCCTAACGCGCGTAGAACGGCTTGAGTCGAACGACGTGGCAAACTTCAAGTCGTGCAGGGCGGCGTCCTGATAATCGGTTTTCGTCAGGGAGCACCTTGTTGTTCGAGTCCCCAAAGCGCCGACTGACCTTGTGGTGTCCGAAGTAGCGTTTTAATAGTTTCTCTCTGGAGCCGCGGCGGCGAATGGGCGTCCACACCCACACCCTGTCTCCGGGCTGGAACTCCACGTTGTGGCAACGAAGGTTTCTACCAGCCAGCGTCGACCCGTTGTTGGTCATTATATACGAAGGCGGCTACTGGGCGTACCATTTGTGCCCATTGGTGACCAGCGGGGCGTTGTCGGTGCCGTTGTCCGTCGGGTCGTGGGGCAGCATGGCGTCAAGCATTGTCGTCGCCTTTCTGCCGTGCTCCAGCTGAAAAGGTATAATTCCAGGGGTTACTTGAACCGCCGTTTTGTATGCAAACTTGACGCAGAGCGACACCCCATCCCACGTCTTCTGTTCCACGTCAACGTACATCAAGATACTGTCGGCAATGGTTTTGTTTAATGTTGATGATGATGATGCTTTATTGCATTAAGTACAACGTACAGGATACTGGAGGCTTGCGGAAGAAGCTGTCACAAGGCCAGCTTGTCAAAGCCACAGGCCCTTACATTGGCATTTCTGCAGCAGTAAAAAAAATCAACATACCATACAGTTTACAGCATTAAAAGAAAAACAACAAGAGAAGCAACAATGGACGCAGTTAAAATATGTCACAACCACGCAAATGAAGGATATTTGAAAGGAATTAACAAGAAAAAATAAGATCGCATACTTGCACAACTCTCAAGGTTTAATACTATCACACAGCATTTTTAAAACAAGAAATGTCGAGGGCTGAATTAACAACCAATGCTTTAAACGTGAAATCTAAACGTTCCACATTTTCGGTAGCTAATCCATGCAATATTCTTTGTAGTTGGTTTTTCAACCTATCTTGCCCGTCGATTGTTCTACGTGTGCTAACTTTCTAAGGCTCATCATTTGGCGTTGTGTAGGCTGTAGTACGACTTTGTATGTTAGCTAGTTCTTTTAAAAACGATGATTGAGTCTTGAATTTTGTTTCAATGCTTTAAAATGCCGATAGTCGTACATTTTTTGGACTAGGAATGCATTGTATTGTACGAACAACTCATATGCGTGAAAGTAAGATGGAACATTTTCAGTAACTCTTAGAAACCGCTTGTGTAAGTCATGTATTTTATGTAGATTTGGCTGAGTTTTAGATGCCCACATTAAATTACAATAGTTAAGCCTAGATGAAAACGAATTAACTGTTTTATATTAATATCATAATAGTTCGTGGCACTATATTTTGCTAATTATATAATAGTCGGAGTATTTGGGACACCTTAGTAGTTATGTAATCAATATGTGTATTCCACGAACAAATTTCTTAAAAAAAACGCCCCTAGTAACTTGAAACTAGATACAACATCAATGGGAGTCGAATTCGGCACTTTTGGCTAATTTCGGACGACATTTTCATTTCGCTACGAAAAAAGACTGCTTTTGTTCTGTTTAGTGTTGGTAATGTTATACGAGGGGCGTTCATAAAGTTCGTATCCTTGTCACGAAGGAATAGAGATCGATCAATCAAACTTCAGTAGGAGTTGAGACTTTCTCTACATGTTCGCCACCAAGCGTTATCCACTTTTGCAAGTGATGGACCACATGCCGCAGGCCATTGTTTTAGAACTCCTCGTTTTGAGTGTTCAGGAATCGCACCACTTCAGGAATCACTTGGTCGTCGTCCTTGAAATGCTTTCCTTTTGTTTGGCCACACTGGAAGCGTCAACGCCATTTAACCATAGCTTCAGAAACTTGGGCGTTGTGCCAGTTTAATGTAATTAATATCCTTGGCATTTCTTCCCCCCAAAGAAAAAAAAATAGATCACTGCATGTGCTTGGCACCGACGGGTGGTGCCATTTTGGTTTTGACTCTCTAGCGGCGTTCCGCGCTACTATAGCACGCTATGTGTACACTGTGCGGAAACTAGAGGGACGAGCGCTCATGTTAATGCCTGTTTTGTTCCGCTTTTTAAATTTTTTTGTGCCGATAATACGAACTTTATGAACGCCCCCCGTATTTGCTTTATCGCCTCTTTTTTTCATTAAATAGCTTTCCGGCAATAAATATACTGGTATCACAGGCATAAATAATCCTATTAACGTCTGATCCGACAGAGACGATATCAATTGTATACATATTGAAAAGAAAGTGACCCAAAGTGCTCCACTGTGGTGCTCCGCAAGAAACAGGAAGTGGACCGGAGAAAGGATTGTCGATACGGACTGTTTGTATACGGTGATGTAGATAAGACGTGATTAAGGATGCAGCCTTCCCACGGAAACCATAAGGTTGAAGTTTTTGAACTAGCAGTGTATGATTTACATGATGAAATGCTTTAGCTGAATCGACAAAGATTGAAAAACCAATTTTCCTTCCAGAAGTGCAGTCAAGATTCTTTCTGCGCGAGCAAGGAAGATTATGTACCGAGTTTTTTACGGAAACCAAATTGGGATTCACTTAGGAGGTTACGGTTCTGCTCAAAATCAATATACCGGATTAAAATAAATATTTGCTCTGCTTTTGAAAAAAATTGAAGTATTGACACAGGACAGTAGTTTCCCACGTCATTTCTATCAACTTTCTTGTGCAACAAATTTATATGGGCAACCTGCATTCTTCGAGGAAAACCAGCCTGGCTGATGCAAAGGTTAGATATATCGTAAGGAGCAAGAAGGTTGGCAGCGTGCTTAATTGTTTTTCTTTGAAATCCATCAGCGTCTATAGCCATGCTGTTGCTGAAATTTATAGTTGTAGTTTTAACTTGTGGTTCATTTACAGGGTTAAGAAAAATAGTATTTGGGTTAAACGGACTGTTCGCAAGGTTCGTTATAGTTTTGTTGACAATATTCACGAAATATTTATTGAAATCATCTCCAAGTTCCTTCCCAAATAATTGACCATATTTGTATTTCGCTTGTTGACTTTTAGAGGAGACGCATTATGCTTTAAGTCATTTCATTTTTTTTTTCAGATTAGTTCAAAACACCCTGCCGCGAAAAAAGAATTGATTTGAAAAGTTATCGCGTCTCTTTTTTAGTTCTTCATCTAGACGACTGGGACAAGTTTTAAACTCACGTAATATTGTTGAGCTTTACCTTCCATGAATTGGCTGTAGAGCTTGTTATTTCTATCTGTACATGAGATAAGGTCGGAGTTAACCCATGGCTTATGAAATTTCCCGCTTTTCTAACACACACACACACACAACGAAAACGTACTTCGTATATGGGTTTTATAATTCTGAGAACTTCATCATATTCACTATTTTCGTCATATGTTTTCCATACGATTTTCAAGTTGTGTATGCACTTTTATCACGATAGATGCTCAGACATGTTTCTGTTACTTTTTCTACTGCAGTATTTTGTTTTTCCGCGCCGCTCCGTAGGGATAAATATTGGTAGATGGTCACTTAGGTCACAATCGAACACCAGTTTTTACTTGGGCCGAGCTTATACTTAATATTATATATCAATTAAAGAAGAAGATTGCTTTTTCACTCTTGTGGGTAGCATAATAACATTCCGAAAATTATGCAACATTCGTAAAATGTCCAGTTTAAACCGACTTGAATGACTTTTTATCATATTCATTTTCATGTGCCCGCCGCAGGTGAATTTGAAACGAAATTTTATGATGAAGTCAAAAGTTGCTTTTAAGCAATCCAAGAAATAGTAACGATGCCACTGGAAGGGCGGTAGCGAGCGGCAATTACCGTTTTTTGTATTTTAAATGAAAAAATTCACAATCACGCGTACTTTCAGTAGTCTGACAATATTTCGCAGTTATATTGTTTCTAACTAAAATGCATGCCCCACCACCGCGGCTACTAGGGCGATTTAAATAAAAGGTAATATTAAATGGGAGACGGAATACATTTGTTTTATCAGTAGACCATGTCTTGGTTAGAAATATTGCATCAAATGGCAGTCCAAAATGATCAAACAAAAAACAAATACCGGATTCTTTATTTTTAATTGAGCACGTATTCAAGTGAAAACATTTAAATGATCGCAGCAATAATTGAGCGCGTATTCAAGTGAAAACATTTAAATGATCGCAGCAATGGTTTTCCTTGATGCCTTTCAAAAGAATTCGAAAGTATGATGCGCTGGCTTTACTTGCCATAGATAGGAGTTGATCATTCCTTATCGAAGCTTATCTACGCCGGCAGTACTAGAGATTACCACTGCGCGGTTTCCGTCCAATTAGCGTACAAGAACTCGGCCATTGCAGTGCCACGCGTTTTTGTAATTCTATTTTGGTCCAGGTTTTTGTTTCGAAAGGCAGAGGACGGGTTCGTCTTGTCAAGTTTTCAAGTACAAGCAGAGTGTCATCCGAATTAGGTAACTTATTTCTGCTTTCGCATTATCCGTCTCTATCAGCCTATCATGTGAAGTCGCAGATAACGCCCGGCGTTTTAGCTTTCTTGATGGCAGGGGATGAATGGACACCACGTTCATATTAGAAAGCTGTGGCAGTTTCAGGTGCGTGGCAAGTACATTTAGTTTGCTTAGCGAAAATTCTTTTTAGCAACCGGTGTGCGATAAAACTCGCGGTGAGGGCGCCGGCTTCACTAGTCAAGATTGTGAATTTCAAATTGGAACTTATTAAATTCAACGTCCTGCGTCTCAAATTTTTTCGCACTGCGTTTAAAGTCTTTGGTGTCCTTTTCATCTCACTCTGTTCGTTTTCGCCGTTCATCGTACTGCTCGCTCCAGATTTGTTTTGAATCTTCAATACCCTGATCTATTTCTCTGTGCGGTAAGACCTGGTCAATTTCGTCATTAATCACCTTCAGCATTTTTCGCACATCCTGCATTTTCAAATCGTCACTCGGTGTAGGATCCCGAGATTGTGCACAAGGTTTCAAGCGTCAGCAAACTGGACAGCGCCAAACTAAACGGTAAGCTTCGTACTTAGTTTTGATTGTTTTTTCGAGAATTCCAGAACATTTTCCAGTGTGGTAGCTGCCACCACAGTCGCCACACAGAATTTTCGCATCGGGCGATACAAATTGTTCATCAGACGTTTTACACTGACCATTGTGACTCATGGTCATACCTTGGCAGGTGCAGCAAAAGCAGCAGCATGAAACATGACATCAGGAAAGTAAATAGAATAATCAAAACACCAACCTGAAAGATACAGGGAACTGGTTTGGTCGTGGTTGTTCAATGCTGCTGTTGTTTCCAATGTGAAGAGAAGGCTCCGCTGGTCTGCCTTATACAGCATGAGCTTGGTCGACTGAAGCGCTCAATGTTAGTAGTGGCTTCGTCATGATCGACCGAGCCTTGTCTAGAATGGGCAGGCTCGTTGCTCCGAAATCAACAGATACGGCAATGTTGTAACGGCAACGCTCCTGTTATTTGAAAAATACAGGGAACGGGTTTGGTCGTGGCTGTTCTATGCTGCCGCTGCTGCCAATCACTCCGTCAGACTGTTGGACTGCGCACGGTACGCCGTGGTCCGACGGTGTTCGGTGTTGCTTTGACTAAGTACAACGTGGGTCAGGTGCGCCATGAACGATGAACCACGATCTGTAATGAGGACTGGAGGTGTGCCATGTCGTAGGAAGATGGACTCGATGAAGAACGTAGCAACTTCCAAAGTGGTCCCCGACGGAAGGAACCGCTGTGAAAGTCACGGCGGATCGTGCTAAATAATCAGCGGCTACAATTAGCCAACGGTTTCCAACAGTTTATTGTGGAAAAGGACCAAGAAGATTCATTACTATCTGCTGGAGCGGTGCAGTCGGCAGAGGAATTGGCTGCAGGAGATGTGCCCGCTTCGTCGGCGGATTTGTGCGTCGCCGGCATTAGTGGCATGATCGTGTGTAGATGTTGATCGGGAAGGTTGGGGTTGTAGCATTTCTCACAAATACGGGCCGGTGTCCGGTTCTGACCAAGGTGTGTGGATGTCGGGTCGTCGTGGCAGGCTTGAAAGATTTCCTCTGAAATGTCGGTCGGGATTACCAGCAGCAACGGCGAATTGTTGTCCGCGAATTTTTTTTGTAGAGTACACCTTGTCGAATGGCGAAGGTCGGCAAGGCTCGTGAAACAACACGTGAAAATTGTTCCCCCGCGTCCTTCAGGTGCTCTATTAGTGCGCGCCGCTGAGGGTCGTGTCGTTGACGTCGTGCCATGTCATCGGTGTTCACTGCGCCAATAAAGCACTCGCCGTCATCATTGTCGCTACTGCCCGAAGTTGTCTGGGCAGGGGCTTTCGGCAGGCAGTCGGCGTTGCTGTGCTTTGGGCCTGGCTTGTAAACCACAGTCATGTTAAACTCTTGTAGTTGGAAAATCCACTAAGTGAGGCGTCCTGAAGGATCCTTGAGGTTCGCAAGCCAGCAGAGCGAGTGGTGGTCCGGGCCACGCGGAACAGGCTCTCTCAGAACTGCTGCCGGAATTTCATGATTTTCCAGACAATTGCTAGACATTATTTTTCATTCGTGGAGTTGTTTCTCTCCTTCTTGGACAGTGTCCGACTTGCGTAGGCAATGACTCGCTCGGTGACTACTTGCACTACAACCTGTACCGCGCCAAGTCCTGCGTTACTAGCGTCCGAGATAATTTCGGTTTCCGCATCCTTATCGAAGTGTCCAAAAAAGGGAGTCGCTTCAGCTCGTTAAATGCCTGCTACCGCTCCTCTGCCTATTCGAACCTCTCAGCGTCCTTCGTGAGATTTGTAAGCGGTGCAGCAATCCTTGCAAAATCGCGAACGTAGTGACAGTAGGCCCATAGTCCAAGGATCTTCGCACGTCTTTCTTGTCTGTCGGCGTAGGAAATGCCGCGACGGCGCGAGTCTTCTCTTGGTCTGGTCGAACGCCTTCGTTGTTAACCAGATGGTCTAGAAACTTTAGTTTCTCATAGGCAAACTGACACTTCGATGGCTTGAGAGTGGATTCGGCGTTCTGCATGGCTTGGAGAAAAGATCGAAGTCGTCGCAAGTGCCCGTCGAAGTCGCTTGAAAACAACATGACGTCGTCAAGGTAGACGAGACAGCAGTGCAATTTAAGTCCTGCCAGAACGGTGTCCGTAACACACTGGAAAGTTGCTGGCGCCGTGCATAGTTCGAACGGCACCACCCTGAACTCGAATAGTTTATCCGGCGTGACGAAGGCTGTCTTTTCTCGGTCCCGTTCGTCAACTTTGATCTGGCAGTGGTCGCTCTTTAGGATCATTGATGAAAAGTATCGAGAATGGCGCAGCCGGTCTAGCGTGGTGTCGACACGGGGGAGCGGATACACGTCTTTCTTCGTCTCCGCGTTCAGCTGCCGGTAGTCTACGCAGAACCTAAACGTTCCGTCCTCCTTTTTAAACAGTACTGCGGGATAAACCCACGGACTGCTTGAAGGCAAGATTATGGCGTCGTTCATCATCTCTTGAACTTACTCATGGATGACCTCCGTTTCGATTGCAGAGTATACGACGAACGATGCACAGGGAGCGCGTCACCCTTGGTAACTATCGGGTACTTCGCAACCGCGATTTTGGCATACCTTTGACGACGTCGCAAAACTGTCGCTGTATCCTGCGAGGAGATTAATCAGCTGCTGTCGATAAAAACACTTGGGGCCGAAATCGAGCTGTGTTGACGCCGTACTGCCTTACTGCGATGGTGAGGTTTCTTAAGCAATCACGGCGATTTTGGCGGAGTTCTGGAGTTCCTTGACATGGTCTACAGAGGCACCTTTCATGAGGTGCTGCGTTTTTTGTAGGAAGTCCTTCATAACAGTGCGTCCATCCCGAAGTTAATTTACTGCCCTTGCGACGTCTATTCCTCTTCCCAATAGCAACTGAATGTTGCCTTCCAAAACAACTTCGCCGCACGTCAGTGCATCGGATATGACGGGTGCAAGAACACTCGGTCGCGGCGGTAGGTTCACGTTTACAGCAATGACTCGGACGGCGACTGACGTCATTTTGGGTTCCTCCAAAAGTTGGACAGGTGTTTGCAGCGTCAGGCTGTATTCCCCAAGGTCATTTACGGCGCCGAATAAAAGTAAAGTCCATTCTGAGAACCACGTCCCTTGCACCGTTTTTGAAAACGACGAATTTCACAGGACAGGTCTCACCATGCATTTGAACGCGTGCGGTACGCATTCCGACCGGTCAGATGACGTGCCCTCCAGCGGTTCGTATTTTGGGGCTCTCTCACGGCGTCGTCACGTTTGGAGGGCGGCGACATAGCCTTCCACACAAAACAGGGTAATCCACACCGGTGTTCACGAGTGCCGACGCGTCATGGTTGTCGATGACGATGTTGAGGTTGTTAGGAATCGATGCAGAAACGTCCTAACAATTAGTGGCGGTGGAACTGTGGGAGAGCTCCGGCCTTCTTGAAGGCTCTTTATTTCGGTCGTCTACGACAACACCCCTTCCAGGTGTTGCCTTGCTTAGTTTTCCCGGCATGGTAGAAGAGACCGGCCCCCTCGGCGGGGTCGGTGCTGTGGAGACGCTGGGCGCCGTGGCGTGTTTAGGGCTGGGTGACTGACAAGCTGGGGACCGGGTTTTGGCTATATGGATGGCGATGTTTTAATTGGACACAATTTGATGGTAGCGTCGGATGGTGATTACCATTCTGTCTCCTCCGCGCGTTTTCTCGGTTCCGCCTTTTTTAGTCTTGGTTACGAGACGATTTCGCGGCACCGTCGGGATCCTGGTGTCATTTGAGGTGGCTGTTCGACATCTATGAAAATGAGGTCCAACAGCCCCTGTCACTGACCCGAAGGTTTATGTCTTCACAAGCAGCAGCTTTTCCCGATGTTAGAGAGGAAGGAATACGAATACTCGTGGACACTGGTTATCTTGCCAGATGTACAAAATATCTGGTTCCGGGTCTTCGAGAGGGTCTCTGCCGAGCGATGGTGTTGCGGGCCGTCCCTTTGTGACATAGTTGGAGTCCGTTTTCGTCGGGATTTGGAACATAACCACTTTCCCAGCGGCAGTGAGGTTTCTTTTAGCGATATCAGCTTCCATCTGGGTGATGAAAAGACCGCAGGCACGCTGCGGCTGACGGGCATTCTGAACAAACGGAAGAACAAATACCGAGACAGCTGGAAACACAGACACCAGACTCGAACCCCAAAGAGCCGCCAAGCCTTCGGTTCGTTCCTGCTGTGCCCCTCACGCATCTCTTCTCGAACATATATATTCGATATGACGCTGACAATGATCATGAACAAAACGATCCAGCAGCACGGTGATATCTCATCGATAATCCGCTGTGATTGCCGGAGAGAGAAAAATCTTAAGAATGTGCTTGTGATGCGTGAATTCATTGGAAACATTTAAAATAAGAAAACGACCCCACCTCTCGTAGTGTTCACCTGTAACCTTTTTTAGAGGGTCAATGCGCTTGTTGTTTAAACGAACACCATAAAAAAATAATATAGAAGCTGTTATGTACTCTCTGCTGCGTGCTGCGAATACGCTGGATTTAGCTGTAATTACAAGTGAAATTATTTTGCGCAATTCAGAACAACGCTTCATTGCGTTCTAAACAGGTTTATTCAGAATGTAAATCTAAACCATATATAAACAAATCACATTCACATTAAAAAACACTAAAACTGACGTTAAACCTTGAAATTTGATGTATATAAATATACGGTTTATATTTGTAAGCATCGTGAGCAAAATTTTGTTTGCAAGAACAATATGGCAACCGCCAATCTGGAGCCGCAATCTGCAGAAATCTGATATCTTTTGTCCAACCTAGAAGGTTGTACTTTTAGATATGTGACACGTTACAGAGGCTCTTTCGTGGCGACTTGAGTCGAGGCTGTGAACGAACTACCTCTAGGTACACACTGCCTCACTGCATCTATCTTAATCAAGGTTTCTTTTATGTGCTCGTCGATGTCATACTCATAAAGCGAAAGCGATTACGCTTGAGCTTTTGTATCATGTCTTGAGTAACCTGAGATTGAAGCTGCATTGTTTTTTTCGGCACGTCAGTGAAATGTGGCCTGGTCGATGGCAGATGTAACATTTGATGGGGTTTCTTGTTTCATAACTAGTAGCCGTTTGCTTGATGTTTGCATCTTCTCTTTGCGTGCTTTTGAGCTTTGCTAATTTGCGTTTTTCTTTATTTTCCTAGTTTACGGTTTGCAACATCCCCTCTTTGGGTTTTCTACTTCAGAAAGCTTAATTATCTTTGTGGCATATCTGATGTCGGAACGCCTATACGTCGGCCAGCTCTGCGGCTTTCTGAGCAGTTGTTACATCTGATTTGCGTTTAACCCGATCAATAATAGATAACGGAGTACTCCGTAGAAACTGTTCAAGACAAAACATCTCTACAACCTTATCGACATCTTCAAATTTTCGGTGCTTTTCAGCCATTCCACCATGTTGACTCGGAATGTGCAAGCGAAGTCATCATAGGACTGGCTTGGCTCTTTCTTTTCCTTTCCTGAACTTCTGGTGTAATGCTTCCGCGGACAACCTGTAACATTTATGTAGGTTCGCCTTCACACAGTCGTAGTCTTAAAATTGCTAAATTGTGAATCTAGCCGTAACTTCTGCAACCTTGCAATGGCAGCAGTGCCAGAAGATGAAATGGCCATGGCACATTTGAAAAGGAGACGTGTTGACAGACTCGCTGAACTTTTACTAAAAACGATTCGATGTCATTTTCAATCTTAACTGGCTGTGTTAACTAGCTTATCTGAAAAGTTTTTCTGCCACTGACAGAATGTATTAGTGTTAACTCTTGAAGACTCTGCGCTCAAGTTCTAACCATTCTGAGCGTAACTTTTTGTCGTCTAAGGTTCGGCTGCCTTGTTCTGCGGCCTTACGAGCTGCTTGTAAGTCTAACCTCGCTCTCTCTTTCTTTCTTGATCTCTTCGCTCTTCTGCTTCTCGAGTATTTTGTTTCTGTCGCTCCTCTGCATCGCGAGTCTTTCGTTTAATAGTGGTGTGCCTAATAATTTAGATTTCGTTTCTATCCCTGTATTTTTTTCATTTTTCCAGTCAAATAAGGTTTTCTAACAGCCCTTAGATTATTGATCGTAAGTTCTCTTAGCAAGCTCCTGGAGTTTCTTTTTTCGTATAATCGGCAGATTCATCTTGATGTTAGCATAAATAAGAAGACACTCTTCAAATATTTCAAACTTCTGCGCTATCCTATAGAAACAAATACAAAATTACCTTAAAACAAGCTTTCCGTCAAAACCTGCGCTCTACGCGTCCTATGTCGCACTGTGAATATACTGCTGAAAACCTCAGGAAATTCTTTCTCTGAAACATATTTTAATGCTGAGCACACCTTTGGCTAAAAGGAATCCCACGGAAAACTAAAAAAAGGCTAAATAATGTTAGCGTCTAAAGCAGGATTAAAACCTCCTTTAACTTTCCCTTTCACGCATGCCGGGCTGCTTTTCGCCCCAAAGGTGGTCACGGTAGGTACCATGCTGCGAAAACGTCGCAGAATAGGCGAAAACAAGTTTCTAAAGAACTGGCTCTCCCTCAGAATCACACACAGTCGGTCGTTGAGCAGCGTTCAAGCTCATTGAAACTGTTAACTTCTGAATGAAACTTCGCCTTGAGGGCGTTACGACGTATCCGAATTTCGAGAGCCAAGTACACCTCTGCAAAGCTCGGAAAGACCATGGAAACTCGACAGCTCCCCGAAATCCGCGCCCAACACCCGCGAAACTCGGCAGCCCGATCTGTGCTCTTCCGCCCGTCCTACTAGCCAAATGTTAGCGACGTCGTTCAGATGTTCGCAAAAGGTCCTGATAACACTGACGGCTGAACCTTGGGCCGTGGTCAGAAGCTGGCTCGGGGCGCTGGGGAACATTCAACGCCGGCTGACACTTTTCTTCCTCAGATGGAGTGTGGCCGCTGCGCTCATCCGGGCCAGGAGAAATCCCACCGCTAGAGTTGTCGGACACGGGGCGTACGGAGAGACCGGGATTCGGCTA
The DNA here is from genome assembly GCA_037355805.1 of Ixodes ricinus. Lineage (NCBI taxonomy): Eukaryota > Metazoa > Arthropoda > Arachnida > Ixodida > Ixodidae > Ixodes > Ixodes ricinus. Next base: position 41,691 of record JAZHYW010012724.1, on the reverse strand, counting down.
AATGGATGATGATATTTTAATGGGACATAATTTGATGGTAGCGTCGGATGCTGAGTCCCATTCTGTCTCCCCTGCGTGAGTCCGCGAGTTCTTTTTTATAGAAAGATATGCGCTTGGTCTAGTTGGTTATCCACCAACTTTTCATAGCCGCGGTAACGTGATGATTTTGCATCAGCAGCGGGATCCTTGTGTATTTGGGAGTGACTCTCGGCAACGATGAAAATGGGGTCTAACAGCCTCTGTCATTAGCCCAGAGGTTTATGGCTTCGCAGCAACAGCGTTTTTTGATGTCAGCAAAAGAGAAAGACGAAGACACCTTGACGGTATTTCGCCAGATGCACAAAAGCCTCGATTCCGGGTCTTCGAGAGGGTCTCTGCCGAGCAAATGTGTAGCGGTTCGCCCCTGTAAGAGTGACGTACTTGGGACACTGCATTGTCAGGTTAAGGAGTGTAAAAGGCGATGGTGAGAGGGATTCTTCGTGTGGAGACGGGTACTCCTTGATGTCGCGATGGCGTTCACTGTTCCTTGGGCGCGGGTCGTTCGGATGGAACCAGCGCAGCGTCACTTATCAGTAGGGACCTCTACTCTAGATGTGGTCGGCTTCCCCACAGTGGTAGCAGAGTGGCGGTCGGTTGGTCGTTTGCCACACAAAGGTGTTCCTGGGCGAAGGAAGTTTAGGGCGGAAGTACTAGGTTCCTTCTTCTTCGCTTCGGGGATACTGCAGCATTGAAATGCCTCGTCGGGGTGGCGCCGGGACTTGGCGAGGAGCTTGCGACGGACTTCTGGCCATGGTGGCTTAGCTCAGCGTCGGTTCTTTGGATGCGGTGACGGTAACAAGGTCATCTGGAAGGTACACTCGCTGATCCTCGCCTCGAACAAGCTCGGCGATGGAGATTAAGGCCGCGCGCTCAGGAGCCGGGAGAAGCTTCATAAGCTTCTCCAAGGAGACGTCACGGGTGAGTTCATGAATGCCTAGAAGGCCGTTGTCAAGGTCGCAAGAAGGCTTCGGAACCGCGCCCTTTATCCTCTGGCAGGAGCGGGCTCTGGCGGGAAGAGCACGCTTGATGTTGATGGCTTCCGTGATGAAGCCCTCGATGGTCGTAGGTGGGTTCCGCACAAGACCTCTGAAGATTGTCTCCTTCACACTCCGGATTAAAATCGTCAGCTTATTTGCTTCAGAGGTGTCAGGACTCGCGAGGTTGCTGGGACGAAGAACACTTATACAAAGCTTAAGACGCTCTCGTTTGGGCCTTCATTCCTCGCTTTGGAGAAGGTCTTCGTCGTGCTCTCTTCGCTGTTGGTTTCTGAACGCATGTCGGAGCTCAGCCTTGAGTTGGTCCCAAAAGGTGATCGACGCTTCATGGTGCTCAAACCAGTTCCGTTTTGTTGCCTCCAAGGAGAAGGAAACGTACTGAAGACACAGTTCTGGTGTCCACTCGTTGTGGCCCGCCATTCGTTCGTATACAGCTAAACCCAGTCGTCGACGTCTGCGTGGATGTCGCCGTAGAAAGGAGTCGGTGTCCGGGGGGCAACCTGCATGTAAACGGCGGTTTGTGCTGCTGTGGATAGTCATGGTGTGGCCATCGTGGTTTCACGGCGCTGCCCTTTCGGGGAATAGTACAAACTCAGGAGCTTGGTGCTGAAGTCGGCTGCTGGCACGAAACTCGGGTACGTCAACCGAACTTCGTACTCGAATGGCGACTCGCTGAACGGGTTCTCAGAGAAGTACGCTTCACGGGTTGCATACCCCGCAATCTTCACCAGAATGTCACGAACGACAATTTATAAGGCGCTAAATAAAGAAAGACAACCTTAAGCGTTTATTGTGGTGAACTTTAGCCAAAACAAAATAGAAGAAAGCTAGCGTCGAAGGCGTCGATGGCGGCGTGAGAGCAGGACTGAGCGCTAAGGCGAGACTGCACCCTAAGAAATGCGTGCTCGTCGACTTACCCGCAAAACTCTAAAAGAGCCAATCTTTGCGATCTATGAAATCCGCTCAGCGAATGATGAGGCGGAACATCCGTTTAGAGCTAAAATGAACTCTGCGCTGTGGCATTACGCAAGGCAAAGCGGGATGTTTGCATTGCCTAATGCCACAGCGCAGACTTCATTTCGAGGTCTAAACAGATCTTCCGCCTCATAATTCACTGAGCTGATTTCGTAGATCGCATAGATTGCATTCCTGAGTGTTTCAGGGGTAAGTAGACGCGCAGGCATTTCTTAGAGTGTGACTCCGGCTCACCAAGCGGGAGCGCCTCTTGCACATGCGCGGGTTTCTGAAACATTCAGCGTAGAAAGTTCGGCACGTAGAACATGGTAACATCGAATAAACAACATGATCCTCAAATTTAAAAAAAAATAACGCGACATTTACAAAAAAAAAAGAAGGTGCGAGCGTTATTAGTTTTTAAACCTTGGCCCTTCGCGTGGGAGCCAAGCACGACAATGATTTGGTCACTGGCGAGCTTTCTCGGAGACACGCGTAGCATTATTTAGATGCTCCGTACTGCGAAACTATATATTTAATAATTTACGAACTATTTGTGGGATAAAAGAAACACACCAAAAGAATATTTGACAAGAAAATAAAAAGAATTAAGAATCGCCTTCTCTTTTCTTTTAACGTACTGACGTCGAACCGAAAACTAAAAACAAATCAATTTATGCAATTCATTCGTTCAGTATGCCGCTTTAAGGTAAAAAAAAAGCAAGTTGTTGTATGTAAATCAATTTAATCAAGATAAACAAAAGAAAAAGCAAATTGGACATTTTGAGGAAATATGTTGGCAGATCATTATTTTTAAATTCTAGTCAACAAATAGTAAACACATATCTTCTCGTTATTTTTCTAAATTATACATACGTTAGCCTAAGAGGGGTAAGAGAACCTATCGATTATATTTTGGGATCGAGAGCAAATCAAATATGCCAAGACGACAATCGGCAAAACATCATCGTCCTTCCCGGCAGATTTGGGATATTAGTTTTTACTAGATATGTCTGCACTTTTTATATCAGGCGCAACCTTTTGCAAGTCGTTCGCCTACACAAATAAAAATACAATGAAAAAGGAACAAAATACGAATGTACCTTACTTCTTGAAACCAAATGAAACCGCCCAGATTTTCTCTGCTTTTTTGCATCACCTCATAAATTTATAAAGTTTTTTATTTTTTCTCATGATCAATATTACCATAAAGCAAAAAAGATTTAAGTCGGGTTTAAGACAAATAAAAAATGGAGCACTTCTGAGCAAATTTGAGTGACGCACTACAGTACGTCGCTTCTCCCAAAAGTAGAGCACAGCATACGGGGCAATCTTTTTCTCGTCATTCTTATGGTAACTGTCAGCTACGAAGTGTGTTCTCAGAAATTTATCAACTGTCAAGCCCACATAAGTTGAAGACATTTTAGGTGCCAAGTAGGAGCCAAACTTGAGATGATAATGCAGTTAATGCAAAGGTGCTAGCGAGCTGGACAAGAAAGACGAAACTTATCCCTGCAGAAGGGGAAAAAGGAGGACAAAGGAAAAACACAGCTAGTGTTTCGGGATTTCTGCTTTTAGATTCGTTGTTCTTGTCCAGCTTGCTTGCACCTTTGCATTTATTGCATCATTAACATAACCTTAGAATGTACGCCATTCACCGTTATTGGTGGTAGATTGGTGGCAGCTAATAAAACTCGTTTGGACTACTGTCGTCTAACCTTTGGTTAGCCCAGTAGGTAGAGCGCTCCACTGGAAATGATGTGGTCCATTGTTTGATACCAAGATATTAAGACGATATTAAAATTTATATGAGAATCCAGTCGGAAGACGATTGTGCTCTTTTGGAGGAAGATGTATCACATATTCTAACTGGTGCTCATGTAACGTTTGCTGGTGAAGCAAGATAAAACAAAAGTGCTGCCTTTGTGTAGAAAACGCGAATGAATTTCACATTATTATTTTACCGGCAACTCTACTATTGAAGTTGTGGAACAAGTTCGTGACCTTGGTGTCTCTTTTGATAGTAATCTTTTCTTTTCATATTGGGTTACACAAATGATTGCTTCTGTCTTTATAACAATAGGAATGATATCACGTTAGACGCATTATTTTTCAAATATTATATCCGTAGTTCCATTGTTTTGTTTCCTAGTACTAGTTAATGTTGAGTTTTGTAGTTCAGGCTCGAATTCGTTAACAATACCCGACGCTGCACGTATAGAAAGAGTTCAGAACCGACTGATACGCTGTGTTCACGATAAATATTCTGATAGGTAATGTCATTATTACTATGAATACATTCCTGGAGAACTTTCATCACAAAACCTGTAAAAAAAAAGAATTTTTTGTTACAATATGTTTTAACACAAAGTGAGTCACGGCCAAATAGCTAGCAATCTTGTTCCGTATTTAAACTTCAATGTACCGGCCCGTGTCGTTAGAAACTCTGATGTGTTTTACACAGCTATTCAAATGAGACTGTCGAATTTGGCTCAAATGCAAATTTATTTAAAAGAATTCCCCACTTATGAAGACATATTTTTTAATGTTGCTGCGTGCAAATGACTATTGATATGAATATTTTTGTTTTCTGATTTGTGTAATGTTTTAATCTCGAGAGCATATGTCGTTTGACACCCTGTATTCTTTCTTGTGCTCGTTTTTTGTTCCTTCTTAACATTTTGTGTGCCACCACACTGTGACCAATACGTTGTTCTGGGGCATGATACAAATAAAAGATTATTATTATTTTTATAAGTCCAGGCATATTTTTTCGGTCGTGCTCCAGTCAACTAGCTGTGTTCAGAAATTTCTGTTCATCCTTGGTCCCTCTCGTTACCCTTCTCCAGGGATTATTTTCGTCATTCTCGTCGAGCTCGCTTGCATCTTTGCATTAATTGCATTATTGTCATAACCTTAAAAAGCAGGCCGTTCACCGTTGTTGGTGTTAGACTGGTGGCGGCTGATAAAACACGTTTGATCTACTGACGTCTAACTCTTTGTTAGCTCTGTTGGTCGAGCGCTAGGCTGGAAATGGATAGGTCCCTGGTTCGATACCTGGGCTAGGCGTTTATTTTCGGTCGCGCAAGAGTCACCTAGCTGTGTTTGGAAATTTGTGTTTGTCCTTTGTCTCCCTTGTTCCCCTTCTCTGGGGATTATTTTCGAGCTAAGCTTGTTTGATTTTGCGCGGGAGGAACGACATGATACGTCAAATCAATTAAGTGAACACATTTACGGAAGCCGTCAAATTATTTATCTGGTCTTTTACGGGAAATCTGCTCTATGATAAAGAGTTTATTATCTGCATATCTTACGAATAGTAAACACAAAAAACAGCGTTTGTTCACATATTTATCTACTGGAAATACGTCATGAAAAAATTTGTAATTTGTAAACAGGTCCATTTTGTTTCACAACCTGAAGAGAACGTTAAGCACATCATACCATGCATTTTTGTCATACCGTCACATGAACTGATGTGAAATCACGCCACAAAAAGCAGAGTCGTTTCAGCGCAGGTAAATGTTGCTAGGGAGAACCAACATTACTTTAGTTGATTATCACAAGTAAGCATATCAAAGTAAATAGCACATGATTTTCTATGCCATTTACTTCCATTTATATACCCTTTTTCTTGTGTCCATGCACTTCACCATTTTCTTGGAACTTCGAAGGCATCCAGTGCACCGTATCTAATCGCCAGGCAATACTGGGAATCTTATTGTTCTTGTTTTTTTGCTCCTCAGGTTCGTTTACTTGATTTCAGGAGGCGCTCTCCCGGAAATTTCAAAATTTCATACTACAACAAAGGCGACCTGAATAGCAATTCATCTTCTTTAGACGAAACAAATTTTAATCCGTCCGGGTAGATACCCAGTTAGCAACATTGCGTGCCAATTTGAAGGCTTATTTGTCGACCTTGGCTGGCGAACAAGAAATGGTTCTCTTGCCGCACGAGAAAGGAAATGTTATCTTGTCCGCCCCGTTGTCATGCAAAAAATTATACGTAACGCCTGCCACCATATCAAGGAGAGCTTTTCCGACCATCTTCGCGGCTTTGTGTGCATAAATAGCAGGATTGAAAGGCATATGTGTAGGCGGCTGTCTCTAAGCGCAATCTTGTTACGAGAATTTTACAAAATAGAACTGTCTTGGAATACGGCCGCCTAGAGAGTTAGAATATACACACATATCCTGACTACATTAAAGTATATTGTTGATTTCGGCTTAATTACATAAGTTCGGACTACAATCAACCTGACAATTACACACATTTCCCTAACACGCATCTTAGGAAAACATGGTTAAACTCCTTTCACAAAGTTCTGCCCTCTTTTTCCCTTTGCCGGTCGAACGCTGGGGAGGAGGCGGGAGAGGTGGCAAGTCCACCTGCCTCTTTTCCTGCGCTCGCTCTGCTAAAGTAGAAATAGAGGTAAGTGTAGGGTCCGAGGGGACGTCCGATATATTAACAGGCTTATATAGCGCGAAACCAAAGAGTTAAACGAGACGTGGCGTTAGCGCTCGATTCTTTCTCCGCGCGGCAATAGCTGTGTCCCCTTCGGTTTTCACAATCGCTACTTTGTAGACGAACTGTCGCACGAATACTTCCCTCTCCCCTTTAGTTTGGCAGGTTCAATTACTTGTCAATGTCAAGTTGCGTAGATAATCAATTATGGCAAAGCACCGAAAGAAGTGTCGACGCGGATGCTGATAACTCGTTTGACTGCCTTTTCTTTATTGTCCTTGGGTTTATCGTTGGGTTGAGTCGGGCGGAGACAGTTCGGCGGTAGTAGTGACGTCTGGAGCGGGTTCCTTTCAAGTCGTATCGGTGGAAAGTCCAGTTGTGCCAATTGATTTCTCTGGTGGTCAATCATTTGCTCAGCACTAGTAAGAAAATGGTGAACTTTGCTGTCGCCGGAAAAAAACTTCATAATAGGGCAGCTTTATCCGATCTATGAAAACGGTTTCCTATACGGCCGTTAAGGTCAATAATAAATGTTTTTGATGGTACAGAAATTATATAGGGTGCCCCAAGTCACAAGGATCGATCTAAAATGGGCCGTAAAAATGGACGCCTACACGTAGCAGTCTGAACTATTCGTTAAAGGTGTATTCTACAGGTCAGGTTTTCTTGTAAATTTAGAAAGCGTAGCTCCCTTTTTGTAAAAGAAATAGGGCCAAGAAACGTGCCAAAGTCAACGGCGGGCTTCTACGCAGACGACGAATTCGACTGGCGGGGCACGTCTGGCGCTCCGTATTGATAGATGGTGCTACATCCTTTTCGAGACTGCTCGCAACCACCGTGGTTTATTAAAATGAACATCATATTTTTTTAACGTACCTTTGGTTTAAAAATTAATACGGACAATAAAAGCAAAACTTAAAGTAAAAAAAAAACCTTTTGCATAACGACGCCTATTTGTGCTGCCAATGGATTTCGTCTACGTGTCGTCTGCTTTCTTTCGCTGGTCGGCTACACCTTCGGACGCTGCTCCCGACGTCTCCTATCAATACGCGCCCCAAACGCGCCCCGCAACTTGACTCGGTCGTCTGCGTCGCCATCCTCCGTTGACCAGTCCAAATTTCTTGGCCTTCTTTTTTACAAAAAGGGAGCTACGCTTTGTAATCTTACAAGAAAAACCCGACCTGCGAAATATATCCTTGACGAAAAGTTGAGTGCTTCGTGCAGGCGCCAATTTTTACGGTCCATTTTAGATCGAGCTTGGTGACTTGGGCCTCCCCTTTTGAAAGACTCCCCTAAGTTGGAAGCTGTGGAATCCCTGCACAATGGCGGACTAAAATCGCAACGTCACGGTACACTTTACGCGTTTGGTTGGATTAGAAGGAAAAACAAAAGAAAGACAAACCCACACAAAAGATGATGAGCGCAGCGCAGTGACGTTACACTTTCGACGCACGCTGTTTGCTTGGCTTGTGGGCTCCTCGTATTGGCCGCGCTCCGAAGCTCGCTATCTAATGATATGACTTGCACATTCCTCGTTACAGTTGTTCCGCCATTGTGCAGTGGTTTTGATCTTCTTATAAACGGCGCGTGACTTTCGAGAAAGGTTTATTAAGAGGAAATTCTACCCTGCTCTGTTTTGTAGGCGTGCTTTCGATTGGACGAGAATCCTGAACAACCAGGGACGAAGTAAACAAATACATAGCTCTCACAAATGAAAGTTTATTAAAAAACAAATAATACCAATACCATATCTGGCTGCTCGCATAAAGAGAAAACAAAACTATTTAAGTGTTAGATTTAGTGACGGCGCACTGACACACGTGTTCTCCACTCGCTGTCTAATGTAAAACGCGTCATACATTTTCCGGGAGGTTTTCTCTGCGTAACTGCTGAAAATTGTTCATTCCAATTTAGGGATCGCAAGGGCACCTATCGCAGTCTACTACCAGATTGCCCGACGTGGACTGTCTTAATGACCATGCACGTTCTTTACCATCTCCTTAATGCATCTATCCCTCTGCCCGACATAAGATTTTCGACAACTTATGGGAATATTGTACACCACGGATAATCCCCAATCTCCGAACTGCTTTCCGTGCTTCTCGTGGCACATCATGGCATCTTTTGTTTTCTATTCATGTTTGAACATAGATTACACAGCCTGTTTGGTGCAGAAACCATCACCGGCACCTCGAAGTGTGAAGCCACTTTTTTTAATTGTGAGACAGATTATGAAAATAAGAGATTACCTCCGGTCTCCTTGGTTTCTAGCTGGAGTCATTGTGCTTATCTTTTTTTCTTCAGGTTCACGTATTTGTTTACTTCATCTTCCCTGTTTGTTCAGCACTTCCGTCCAACGATGTTACAACTATCCCATATTTTAATCTCAATAAGGTCTCTCTATTCCCTGTATAACATCGCTCATCTCGGCATTCGGGATACTCAACACTTGGTGACTTAACTTGCGTGACTTGGTGACTCGGCCAGAAGCTGCCTTCAAGGTCAAACATCTGAAGTTCAACGTCATACTATCGCACTATTCTCATTTTCCCCGGATGCCACACTGCGTTCTGGTCACGTCCGTGTCACCAATTATGTAAGGACAGAGTGAACGTCCAATATATTATTGACAAATATAGAGCGAAATCACAGAGTTGAAAGGGATGCTGCGTTAACGCTCAATTCGTTCTCCGCGTGCCAATCCCCGTGTCCTCTTCGTTGTTTTTCACGATTACTCGTTTGTACGAGAACTGTCCCACAAAGGCTTCGCGGGAGTAGCTTTTCCTGCTGTTCTTAACATAAAGCAGGGTATAGAGTCCTCTGCGAGCATACCCTAAGTGGAAAAACAAACTTCGCGTACCTCTCAAACTGTTTTTTTCTTTATGAGAACTAATTTCTAACAATTGGTGTAGTAGCAAAGTTTGCAATTAAAATATTTATCTTATAGGGTTTTATCAGTACAAGACAAAACATATTGTGAGCAACAATGGAAAATACTTTCTTATAAAGTTTAAGGGCCTAAAAACTAAATTTAATAAATTTCTAAATTGTTGCTAACCAATACTTGAGGCGCTTCTCCTAGAGAAAGCAAGCAGTACTAGCACACTCTGTGCCGGCTGTATGAAAACAAAACACATATATTACTTGCTGTAATCTCACAATAACTTTGCATGAATATTCCTATCTGTGCGTGCATTCCTGTGACCGGAAATGTCTGTCTCTGCTTGCTCGAGATAGGGACCTCTCCAAACTCAGCTACTTTCACGTTACGGGAAAAGAGCCGCTCCTGCCCTGGACTGTGGGACAAGTGATTGACAGATCAGTCGACGTCTTCGGTGACACCAAAGCCATGGTGTCCTATCATCAGGACATAAGCAAAACCTACACGGAATACAAAAAAGACGTAAGTGTAGACTCAGAATATTTATTCACGTTATGACCCGTTCCATTTATTTAAACATACAGTACGAAACGCTTAACTAGGTGACAGAGGATTTGAAATATCTCTTCGTTCACGTGATGTTTGTACCTCATGCCTAATGACAAAAAATTGCTGTCGTGTAATAAAATGAAAACTTAATAAACATAGGCAGGATGCACTAAATATACGCCTGCTTATAAGTTATTGGCATACTGCTTAATTTTGTTTAATCTGTTAGAACTGTGTGTTTTTTTAATTATAGGTAGATCAACTAGCTGCAAGCCTGGTGTCCCTCAAACTTCCGGTGGGCTCCAGGGTTGCCATACTCAGTCCAAGACTTTATGAAGGGGCACTGCTACTTTATGCGGCTCCTAAGGCGGGTCTTGTTATGGTAAATACGATTCAGTTATTTAGCTGCCCATGTCGTAGTGCATAATCAGCGTGTGCAGTAATGAATACTGGCTCACGTTTCTGTACTGCTCAACAGGTTGGCATCCACACACTCTGCACGGCTTCTGAACTTGAGACTTCCTTGAATAAGGTAAGCCAGCTCAGGCTCACATGTCAATTTATTTACTCTTAGATACGAGTACAACTACAACCTTCAATCGAAAAAATAAAGTTCTAAGACAATCACTTCTGAAGCGAAATAAAAAAAAAGAACATTTCGGAATAAAACGTCAATTCAATGCCATCGTAAGCGTAAGGAAACGCCGTCATCAGGTGCCCTTGCGGTAATCTTCCTCCAGGTATAGTGGCCTAGAGGGAAATTGCTTCTCATCGTTTGCATGAATAGACCGTTGGACCTTAACTGGTTGTCCACATAAAGCGCAAGCTACATCGTGCATAGCGAAAACCAGTTGCGCTCAGGCCAATTCACCATTCAGCGTACTTAGCTCATGGCAGGAAATGCATAAGCAAACAAGGCATAGTGGGGATACACTTAGTCATGATAAATCAGGTATATCAAACATAACATTGTAATTAGCGAGATTTACCGAAAGGAACAGCGGGAATAGAACAGCTTGTCCTCGCGAGATCGCGCAGCAAGCCGACCTCGCTCGGCCACGCGAGGACAGGTGAACGGGGTCGCAAGTGATGCGGTACTAAGCATATCTCTAGGGTACCTCCACCAGCAGGCGACCGGCGGCAGATGCAGCTGGTTCCCCAATAACGAAGCACATGTCGGCAGGTCGTCGTATTGCATCCCCCCCCCTCCAACCCACACCTCTGTGTACATGCGTTCTCACGACTTCTCGTGGCGGATCATAATCATTAAACCAAATTTCTCGAGCGCAGCCGGCGGCGTGACTTCGCGACTTCGCGCATCAGCCTACAGTTAGCGTAGCGGGAGCTGGATGAATATATCAGAACATACAACACCGCCAATGTGGTGTCGCGACGGAAGTACGCTTGAGCCAAAAATGCATAGCGTCGCCGCAAAGGCGGTGCTTTGTCGGCAGTGTGGTCGACAAGAGCCGTAACCGACCAACAGAAACGCATGCGTGTTTGCATGAATGATAGCTACGTTTAAAGAAACTTGTCTCGATTGTTTTGATAAACCAGGGTAGCGCGCAATGTGTGGCGACGTGTATGGGTGCGTTATAATTTGGTATACTTGATTAGAGGAAGCAGTAGATGGTTTCGGATTTGTTAAACGTAGGACACACTGATGCGCTCTTAGTGGTTTTCAATATGATCGAGCCATGTTTTAATAATTTTAAAGGTGTACTAATGTAGGTTCTGAGATCGTCACTTTCGCTCAACTCAAATACCCGAAATAACAATCGTGCGCAGCTTATTTCCTCGTTAAAAGCGTGTCCAAAGATCGCGACACGCCCTTTTTGGGAAGACTTTTCTTACGAGTGAAGTGGTCGACGAAGGGCGCTTGTCGGCGAGTTGCAAGCGATGGCTTCGCCTACGGAGAAAAAGTGGAGTCTTATCTGAATGTGTGCCTATCAGACTCTCTTCGAAATACGTTATAATAAAATCATTCGGAATCTGCGTGTAACGTAGGGCTTTCATTGGTCCACAGAATGTAGTCAGCGAGAAAAAAAGAGACCATAAGTTTTTCTATTGCCCTGAGATAAACATGCGCTTTTGTAATAGAGGCCTTGGAATATCTGGGAACTAACACATTTTAAACAATAAAAGAAAACATATATTTTTCAAAAATGATTTTAATGTCCCTTTAAGAGTACAGCATTTGAGGAATGTGCTCTAGTGAAAAGTTCCCATGCGTTCTGCTACTTTCCGAGTTTGCGTGTAGTTCCTTGAAATGCTCGTGCTTTTAAATTATACAAGGAGCCCATGAGAGACACCCCTACTACGAGCTCGTCGTGGTGGGGCTATTTCATGCGGACTTCACGTCACCCAGGTTCGTCCTAGCATGTATCGCTGTCCGTTCCGGCTGTGGATGATATGAAAGAGTGCGCCGTCCAATGACACCTTGCTCACTTCTCCTTGTAGGATGGGCGACACAACGCTTGGCCTTAATTGAGCGTAGACGTCAGATCGCGCGGCCGTCCGACTAATGAGCCAGGGTGTCTCACGCTGCGGGCGTTGATATGAGTTGATGTCGTAAGGCCATAACGTGTGAGAAATATGTTTATTTGAAGTGGTGGATATTCCCAATTGAAAAATCTCATTTGTCTGAGAAAGTCTCCGTGTTCAATAAATATATATGAATCATATAAGATATATAATACCATATCAGAACCATATAAGAACTATATAAGACACTGTATATGATATATAAGAACCATATAAGAAACTTATGAGCTTTTTCCTTAATTCTTTTATGTCCTTATATTTTATGTAGCTCCTTTATAGCCCTTATGTGGAGCTTATATATCTCTTGTGATTTCTATGTGTTTATTTGACGTAAGAAATTTCTCATACAAATAGCTTTTTTCACTACGGTTGCGGCTTTCCCAAGTACCGCCGTCGATATATCGTGCCCCAAACGAACGGACTGGGTGCCGGTGAATATAATTATCGGTACTTCAAATAAAAGAAAAAAATGAAACACTTTCCCGTTGGGTCTGCTTCTATCAAGCACATTCATCTTGTAAAAGATAAGTACCGACCTTTTAAAAACAGCCTATGAGGCCCACCAGGATTTTTTAAATGTTTTGATGTACCCTTCAAAAATGATTTGAGGGGTTTCAGACGTTCGTCGAAGGTTTCTAAGGGCCTGAGTATCCTTCAAAGAATTACTGAAGGGTGTGAGAGACCCGGTCATTATTTTTGAAAGGTCTGTGGGATCTGTCCCAATCCTTTCCTTGAAACAACAGCACCAATCAATATCGTTTTAACGCGTCTGCCCAAGAGATCACGTGACCCTTCAGAATACATACACTAGGAAAGCCGCTTGACCTGTTTGTATTGGGCGGCCGCAACCAACGAGTGTTAGAAATTGAGGAGACGTTTCCCCGTCGCTGTCTTCTCGTGGCCTTAGTTTACGCGACCCCAGCGAGCAATAAAGGACGCGCACGAAAAAAAGCCGTTGTGGAAAGGAGGTTGCTTCTCTCAACTTCAATTTTTCAAGTTCCTGCCCTTTTCGCCTACGCATAGTCTTTCTTCAACAATTCCTCGCTCAAGAGGGAAGAGGTTGCGTGAAAGAATAAAAAGGTAACATTGTTCTGTCTTTTTTAAAGATAACCGGCTTTGAGTCAGTCGAAATACAGCCTTTATCAGAGGCTGGTCACCCTGATTTGTTTCTGTCAACGAGCGCAAACTAAATGTGCATCTTCGAACGGACTCTTCGCGTCGGCTTCCTGTCCAGTGCTTGGGAACCCTGCTTCTGAACCAGCTGGGTGTGCAAATCAAGGAGCATGGTCTCTCAGTGCATTGTTTCTTGCGACTCCTCGTCCATCCGGCTTCAGAAACATCCAGCGAGCGAAGAAGACGCCGGAAACGACACCTTGACTGTGCTCATGATTTCTCAATGGCGGCGGATGTTGGTTGCGCGTTCGTGGTTTTCGTTAAGCATACTACTGAATGTGCGCATATTTCCGTGTGGTGCACCTGCTTGGTTTTATTAATCAAACTACCGTACATCTCAAGAATATATCCAGCGGCATTGTGAGCACCTTGAAATAGTTATTTTGTGACAAACAACTCCGGTTGTCCCTACTTGGTCTGATCGCTTTTGTCTGTAACTGCTTGCGCACGGGTTTGAGCAAATGTTGTTTCTTACCGTCTTTTTAGTTACAACATACATGTAAAGCTTAATGTGTGAAATAAATACCAAACATTATTGTGAACAGCATTTTTGTATTATCGTTCGCAGTCATTTGGGCGGCTAAATGGTTGAAGGGCTGAGGCGGGTTTGAAAGGCTGAAGGTTCTGAAGGGCTGAAGGCGTTTAAAGGACTAAGAGGTTTCGAAAGACTGAGGAGTTGAATGTGCTTAAGCGGTTTGAAGCACTGAGACGGTAACATTACACATCAAGGTTGAAGTGTTAGTTTCAATAAGGCGAACAATGTCTAACACGTGCGTGAATTTCCGTGAGAGGTTCAGCACACTTTCTTAAAATATTTGGATAAACTATAGTTATATCCTAAATGTTTCATTAAATTAACATCACAGCGAACGCATAAAAAATTTAAATAATTGGCAGAGGTCATGGCAACAGGAGCTATCGAGTCAGGTGGTGCTACGTAGGTTGTGCCTTCGTCATACCACGGTGCTTGGATGTCTCTGGTGTCTAATACCATTTGTTCCACTATGGTTCGTTTTGTGAGCTTGACTCAGCCTTAAGCGTGCACATTCTCAAACCGGAGAGGAACGGCTTCATTCATCACCTTGGCTGGATTCCCGCCATGTAGGTTTTGTGCGAATAGCACAGATGTACTAGCTAGGGGTACTGACGAAACGTTTGTCCATCCTGCTTTTGTTTTCTTATTTAAAATATCAGTGCATCGAGACATCTTGGGCTTTGTGAAAACTTAAAATATATTATTCGACAGCGTGCTTTTTAAGCACGTTAGTTTGCTAAGAATAATCCTGTGAAGTCATGCTCTCAAGCATAAGAAACACAATCAATTTTTAATTTGCTCGATTAAGTAGGTGCCGAGGTTAATGATAAGAGCCATTTCAGTTTTTTTGTTTTCGCCTTAATATGCAGGCGTTTACTATCCCAACTGAAAATAACATTTGAGCCCTGATGTGTTATAGCACCCCCTCTGTTTCCAACCCTTCGGCCAATATAACACCTCAGCCTTTAAAACCCTTCAACCCTTCAAACCTCTTCCACCCTTCAAACCCTTGCAGCCCTTCAGACCCTTCACGCTTTTGAGACCCCTCAGCCCTCCAACCCTTTAGACAACCAAAGACCATAAACCATAGACGAAAATTGCAGTTTAAATCATTATCGGAAATTTATTTCAGACATTGAGTTTTACATGCATGTTCTAACCAGGAAAAAATTAAAGACATTTACAAATCTATTGGAATACGATATTAGAGCGCAGCTTTTGAGGTGTTTTGATTTTGCGATATACTGTGCTAAAGAATTCGAGAAATATATATATGTACAAATGTGGCTGCCGGTAACATTTCTAGCAGGAGGAGGGAAGGAAGAGCGCCCTCACCCCACCCTCCTCCTTCTATCTCCTCCTTCTATATCCTCACCTCCTCCTCCTTTGTATCCTCCCCCTCCTCCTCTATACCCTCCCCTCCTTCTCCGTACCCTCCACTCGTCCTCCTTCCTACCCTACCCTCCACCTCCGGTTAGGCCGACGGCGTCGGCGACGCCGGAAAGCCACGAGAACGAGGTCTTAGGAGCTGCGCTCTAACAGGCGATAAGGACCAGCGCCTGGCGCAAGCAGCTGTAGAAAAAGCGATCTCACCAAATAAGGACAATCTTGATCTTTGAGGTAAAATATATATTTCGTGGCACTCACAATGCCTCTGAGTAAATTTCTGAGATGTACGATAGTTCAAATATTAAAAGCGAGCAGTCGCACCCCACGCACACATACACACAGTCAGTAGCACGCTTAGCAATAAAGGTGCCCTACAAGGACTTTTTTACTGATCTTTAATTTGCACCGAACCTGAGCGGACTGAACGTAGTAACATAATGAAACTTTTCTTTTCTCGAATTTCGTTTTATTTTAAAAGTTATAGGCAAATAAAATTACCAAAACAAGCAAAAAATAACCTCCTTCATGACGTCGTTGGTCCTGGCTTGAGTGGCCGTGAAGTAGAGGAGGGGTAGGGAGCTCAGCAAGCGCTCATGGCTGCCGCACCCCGTGTTGATGGCTCGAGAGGACGCCACTAAAGCATGTTCTGGATAGGTTGAATGAAGCGGGCAGCCAGGGCGACTCGCATTGCGTTTGCTGCGCGATTAAACACCAATGCGGCATGACACCACGACTGCAAACACGGGGTAAAGATCAGTTCAGAACGGGAGCCACTTCGCGCTGCCACACCGCTAAAGGGCCGAACCGCAAGCCAAAGCTGCTGGTTGAAGGCCTTCGCAACGCTCGAAACAAGTCGGATCCTCGATTGCAGCGCCGCCGCTTACATCCGGGACCTTTCTACGCTCGCCGGTCCTCGGTGCCTGATCCCACTACACCTTTCTAGTATGCTCCACCTTTTCCACCGCTTGGTGGCGGATATGTCGACGGGTCATTTCTTGTTTACGTACTTTATAAACTGCATTTGTTTATTTTCTGATCTAAAATACTGAACAAAAACAACTTTTATAAGTAATTGAAACGGCTCGCGCCACTTATATTTTCTATTTCGACTAAAAAGAAGCATTTAGCAGCTCTGATCAGTAGAAAGGCCAGGACCTAAAACATCACGATGACGTCACATAATGCGCGGTTTCGGCACCGCGTGTCGTCCCCATAGACGGAGGAGGTTTTCGCGCCTTCCGATTAACAAATGACGCACTAATATTTAGTTACTCTCTTCGTGCCCGCTGGGTTGCCCGAACCCCAAAGAGACGTGGAAACCGCAAAAAAGGTAGGCACTTAAATATGATTGCAGGGCCCCTAGAAAAAGCCACGATAGCGCTACCAACATTCCCTGCCGTTGAGAAATCTTGAGCACAGCCACGGTGTCGTCCCCGGTGCCGTAGCGGTGGCGTCTGAGGTGTCTTCTTTTTTCACTGGATCTTTCCGAAGCCTAACGAATATTCGAGGCATAGGAGACAGGTTACCGGGAGACATCCTTATTTAAAAACGAACAAAAGACGAGGAGAGAGTAAGAAAACACGTACGGTGGACAAGCGCTCATTCGAGACTGATATGTTCATTAAAACCTCAAAAAACACAAAAAAAGATCTTGCCCCCTCCCCCCCTTCCCACAGATCGCTTATGCGCACTGCACCTCCGTGCTGTCAAAACTGCTCATCGTAGAATAGTAGAATCACGATGTTTATATGCTCATGCGTGTCGTTGTCAATAAAAACGCCAACTCAGCCTCAGTCAGTGCAAGGGAATTGTGGCTTATGCATCCCTCTCCCTAAATAACTATCTGAAACGCCTCCAAGATCTCCCTCGCCCCCTGTTCTTCATACGTGTTCAAAATCAGAGCCCTATATGGGAAGAGTTTGGTCAGTTTATGATCTAGCCGCCGTAGCGCTCTCTTCCCGAGTGAGCCAATCAGCACGCGGCGCAGAGCGAGAGGCATGAGCGCATGCGTGTGAACTCCCGGCTGTTCCCAGCTCAGAGGAGAGGGCCGCGAGTTTCGTTTATTCTCGAGGCGGAATGCAAGGAATCGGCATGCTAAATCTCGATTATTTCCTTTTATATCGCTGGCTCTGGTAAGAAAATTATGAGACTGTTATTCCTGGGTGGGTTGAAAAGCTAATAAACGAAGTTTTCTCGACGTATGGCCACAAACTTTTATTCAGGCGAAAAAGAAGTCGGCCCGTAGCAGACGACGCGTAGTATCAGCAGTGTTCTTCTCCGACCAGTCTCCGACAGCGTTGTGAAAAAAAGAATGGCGGTCGTCTCCTCTCTGCACCCTTCTTTCTCTCTCGCTCCTTCGGCGCTCTCCTCCCTTTCATTCACTTTTCTCCTCTCCGGCGCCTTTGTCGCCACACCCACTGGCCAAACTCTCCCAAATATATGGCTCTGCCCAAAATATTTGTTGTCACCGAACATTCGAGACCAACCGACTCTATTACAGTGGAGTGCCACGTGGACCAACGAAGTCGCGCCACCTGGCGGTCCACTGTGTTAGGTGCGGCTGCTCTCCAGCGTTCAGTGGCACAAACATTTTGGGCACGTATAAAGGACTGAGGGCGAAGGAGACCTTAGAGGCCTTCCATACAGTTTCTCGGGGAGAGGGATGCATAAGCCAACGTTCCCTTGCACTGACTGAGGATGAGTTGGCGTTTCTAATGACAACGACGCGTGTCAGCCCGTACACATCGTGATTTTACTGTTTTAAGAAGTGTAGTTTTGACAAGAAGTAGGTTGCAGTGTAAATGAGTGATCTGGCGTGCGAGAGGCGTTTTTGTATTTTCTTAGGTTTCAATAAATATATCAGTTGCGAGTGAGCGCTTGTCATTCGTATGTGCTTTCTTATTCTGTCCTCGTCTTTTGTGCGTTTTTAAATCAGGATGAATAACTATCAATTAGACCAACCTTCCAACCTTCTGCACTGAGAGACCTTCTTTATGATCCGCACACCCAACTGCTCTAGCAGATAGGTCCCACGAAGGGGATGGGAAGCCGACACTGAGTGTCCATTCGTTCTTGCGCACTTAGTTTGCGCTCTTTGACGGAGAAAATACAGGGCGATCATCTTTTGACGAAGGCTGTATTTCGACTTACTAAAGCTGGTCGTCCTCAAACAAACAGCAAAAAAACCACCCTTCCGTTTTTTCTACGCAACCCTCTCTCTCTCTCTCTCGTAAGCGAGGACAAAGCGTCCTTGGGCGTCTCTAGTCGCAGCCCGTGAAGCACATACACAGGACACACAGACACAGCAGTGGGTCCGCGTTAACCAAGCCCACGACAGGGTAGGGACGGAGAAACGTCTCCTCGATTTTCAACGCTCGTTGCGGGCGCCCGATACAAAATGGCCAAGCGGCTTCCCCGATGCATTTATCCTGAAGGACCACGTGATTTATCCCACAGACCCGTTAAAACGATTTCGATGAGTGCTGTCACTTGACGAAAAGGATTAAGACAGACCCCACAGGCCCCTCAAAAAACTACGGCGTGTCACTTACACTCCTTAGGAGTATTGAAGGGTATTTCAGGCCGCTTAGAAAACTTCACAGAACATTTCAATCCCTCGAACATTTTTGAAGGGTACGTAAGAACATTCAGACGGTTTTTCAATAGGGATGCCAAATTTTTCGGCCCTCACACTGTCAAAACAGAAAGCAGCTAACAAAATGACTATCAGTGGTTCTTATTCCGGACAAACTCTGAGCACGTATGGGCATTATTCAGGCTGCGGCGAAAGTTCAAACTGTAGTTGTCGTCCGGAAGGGGGTTGAGCAGCCCTCCTCTGCGACCCCAATGAGTCGCTGAGGAGGGGTAACACAACTTCTCGTCCGGAAGCCAATAACAATTCGAGCTTTCGACGCTTGGTGTTGCCTTTATTTTAAAATATTAATTGATTTCAGGCCGAGTGTGCCGCTCTGATCATTGGAGAAAAATTTACCGATAAGAAGCACTACGAGATGTTGCTGCAAATTGCACCGGAACTGGAGAAGTCTACACCGGGAGAGTTGAAGAGCCAAAGGTGACGATCCGGGTGTTTACTTCGATGATTCCGCGAAACGTCGCAGCTGGCTGTCTTGGATGTTCCGTAACTTTTTCTGCCTCCTTCCAGGCTACCATTCATTAAAACATGTCGTCACCATAGGCAACACCCGTAAGCCGTAAGTAACCTAAAAGTACTGATGCAAGTGCCAATGTTATGGTTGCTTTCTAGAGTGTCATGGTCTGCATTTTGACTCAAAATATTGATTTATTTAAATACGTGGCGTTTCGTTCCTCGCTCTTTAGATAAGCGCACTGCAGCTGATTGGTTTAGTCCCAAACAAGACATTAAACCCCTTGCACTTTTCAAGCTCTATATAACATTCGAAAATATACTCTAAGTTTGCCATAATTTCGATTATATTTGATGGACTAACGTATGAACATCATAACGTGAATGGCGAAGCGTGTGAGTAGTTAAGGTATGTATAAATCGCCGCATGGGGAATCAAATAAAAATGTATGTAATTAAGAAACGACAGTCATTTATGCGATATGAGCAAATATGAAGAATGTCAAAGTCTCTTGTTACAGAAAAAATAAACAAAAAGGACGGACAAGGACGGACATCTTTCGGCTTTCAACCACATCTAGCGTTTTTATTAGGTGTTGGCGTCGAGATCGGTGGACCATAAGGGGAAGGAAAGGAAAGTGAAAGAAGGGAGGGAGAGGGGGAGGGAATGAAGGAAAGGAGACAAAAGGGGGAAGGAAAGGAAAAGTGAAACCAGGGAGGGAGAGGAGGGGAGAAGGTCGAGGCTGCAGGAAAGCGAGGATCTGTTAACCTAGTACGACAAGGCATGACAAACTCAGGAAGTTGTTAGCCCGGTGAGATTAGGAGGGCGGGGGGGGGGGGGTAGGGGAGAGAGGTGTAAGGAAAGAGAGGAGTCATCTTGAGACACAGAGCGGCGCCGCATCACTTTGCATTGTCAGTGAGCAAGGGCCCCCGGGCCCGCGTCAAGGCCGCCAGTTGGGGTAGCAGATAAGGCGCCTCCCTCTCCGAAAGGACAGGCGAGGGAGACGAAATGTTTTGAGATGCCTGCTGCATGGCGTATGCTTCAATCATCTTGCGCCCGTAGCGGTCTCTATGTGAGCCCAGAATCTGCGCGTTGTGAAACTGGGGCTCACACGAAGAGCATGCGCCTCTGTGGCGGAGAATGGGATGCTGGGACTCAATTTCCTATTTCTTGATTTCCTTGTCGTGCTCGCCCTTCCTGACTCTCAACTAGGTGAGTTACTGCGATATATAAATAAGTTAGTACAGGCGTTGACTAACTATTGAAGGAGCACATTCTGAGGCTAGTCAAGCTTAAAGCATCGAAAACTGGAGATTTCGTTTGAACTGTATACGAATTCTCTAATGTTATACGAGTTAATCTAAAACACGGAACTAAAAATATCATCTGAATGGCAAATTTAATTGACGGTCTAGAAAAGCACACTCTGTATGAACATGAAGATGATGTTAAGAGAGGTATAATTGCCGGAGGAGGGGGAAAGTGGAGCATAGATTCAATTCTGCATTTTTTGTTGCTACATAACACCTTTGAATGAAAGTTGAAAGAAAAGCATATATATTGTTGTGTCACGAATTTAGGACCTTACATATCTTTAAGCCCTCTTGAAGTCCAGACAATTTTTAAACATCAACAATTAAGCGCAGATATCAGCGCGAAGGAATTTCAAACAACCCGCTCAAGTAAAACGTAACGTCACGCACGGAGTGAAAGTGAATAAAACATAAGATGCAGTGCGAATTAAAGGTCGCCGCATGTCTCAAATGATTTCACTTTATAAAGTAATTCCATTTGCCTTAGAGAAAAAGATAGAACAATTTTAGGTGGGATTCCAACCCACTACACCTCGGTTGCGGGTCAGACACACCATTGATTAGGCCACGCAAGACACGCGTGCATGGCTGGGGAAGAAGCCGGTGTTTATATGACTAGCTACAACGTTCCACTCTTAAAGGTGAAGCTTAAGCATTCTCCAAATTTTCTGTGACCGCGATATGGTGCTGACCTTTTTAAGGTAAAATCGCATCCTCGCGTAGCGTGATTGTAAACTAAAACTAGACGCTGTGGTCGTCATGTGGACTTGGACGTGAACACATTAAATCATCTCTACGAGCATCGATTACGCATGTATTTTTTATTTCTTCAGAACTTTCTATGACTAAACGATAACTTGTTTCTTTAAGCTCAAGTTGTTTACGCAATACGCATCTCGGGTGCACTTGCGTTCTGCAGTCCCAACATTGGTAAATGAGCTTGCGCAGAGACAGGCTGTTTCATTCACAAGAAATCAACATAAGCATATTTTAAATTCCTTGAGTAGTTTACATTTTGTATCTAATTACAATATACGGATTGTGGTGCCAAGCGTATTTAGGCACAAAAATCGGTATCTGAAAGAAAAGTGTATATAAATACGCTTGTTGGCCCCCTTTAGCGAGGCATTAAAGCATATAGACTTTCACTTGTCATGTCAATGATACGATGGTCTGCTCTTCAGATTTACCAAGCAAGATTCTTTCTTTAGATACGCGATTCGCTATACTCTGTTCCCTCCTAAACTGAGACTGCAGTGGAAGCTACGTCCTCGTTGGTCCAGTCATGCGCCTCCCTCTCGCAAAGTTATCACGCTCCCTGCCATACCCACGCGAGAAAGTTTGGGTCCAGTGTTGAGAGGGAGGCTGCTGATTGGTCCGGAAGGAAAGCAGCTCCCTCCGTAGCTGAAGTGTGAACGGAGTATAAGGAAATGCTGCGGCTAACCTTGATTTTCAATTATTTCCTGGTAGTTCATAAAAAGAAAAAAGTACCGGCTTCGAAATTGACTGACGAGTCTGGACAAAATTGTCTTCATATAATATTGTGACAACCGGAGTGCCATATGGCTTAAAGGCTAGTATTTTGCGAACCCAAACGTAGCCCCATTGAGACTTGCACTTCTTAGCCACGGTCATTCCACGTAGCCTTTCTAAGGGACGAAAGAAGTGCTCGTTTGCTCACCTGTGTACGTAAACGAGCTTTGCTGCCAACACGCGAAGAAAACAACAAGCTAATCCCCATAGCACAGGTCTTTGGACACAAATATGCGTTTTTTCTGGGAGTTCAGGGCAAAATTGTCCGAAGAAGCCAAGGTAGATTGAAACTGGACATTTTTATGCCAGAGCTTGGGTATCTTGGCCCTAATTCGCCAAACAAGTGCGAAATTTAGGCTTCACTGGTGATAGTTTGACTGTCATCTGATATCTTTGGGCATAATTTGGCAGAGGAGTGCCAGAGTTTGGCTTCACGCCTGGTCGTTCGAATTTATGGGGAAATTTTGGGCCTAAACTGCCTAACAAGGGCCAGATTTATGCTTCACTGCTGGTATTTGTTTCATACGTTTCACGTTTGGCTCAAGTCTGCTACTTTGGCGATTATGTGTCGAGCCAGAGAACAGTCGTAGAAATGCAGAATAAAGGTACTCTGGCATTAATTAACGCCTTGGCGCAAAACCGTATTAGGTCCAAGTTAGTGCCCTAGGATTGCCAAGCTTGTGGAAAATGAGCCGTTTTTTCTCATGTTCTACTTGGCAAGGTTCACGCGTAAAGCTTTGGTCGATCACTGAAGTGGAGGTCATGTTTACTTATACAAGGTCGAAACAAATCGCATCAGGGTTATCTAAGTTGACGTGGTTCACCATGGCAACAGTCAATCTTGTCTGCCATAAAGTGATATTTATCAAAGGGATGTTCGCGTCAACTAAACGCGATTTTCATTGCGGAACTGAGTAAACTTTGTGATGGTCATGGTTATGCAGCGCGCCGAGGCAGTTTATGCCACCATATAAATGCGGAATCAATCAACACATTCATTACCCGCAGCGGCACCATGACGTTTGATGACCTGGTGAACTCAGTGACGGCTGAAGACTATGCAACCATGAACTCTTTGTCGGCCAAAGTGCAGTTCGACCAAGACGCTTTTGTCCAGTTTTCCTCGGTAAGTTTAGTGGATAAGAGACCGATCTCATGAGCGAGTTTGACTACTCCAACGCTACCGCAAAGTTTCGAGGGAACTTTAGTCTTTCTGCACCTGCGAAAGCATCACTGGAGCTCTGCGCGTGTGGAGCACGAGACGGCACAAGCCCTCGCAGGCACAGCCATCTGACTCTTGTGAATTGAAGTTGTGGCAGCTTCACGCATGAGCCCGAACGCTTAGTGAGACCGGTCTATTAAACGATGATCTCGTACTGCGACGGTGTCCAGTCTCGAACTGCCTCACGTGCCCCCCGCACGCCATTTTCTTCCAGTTCCGCGTCGGGAGCATTATGCTCGTCAACACCTCAGCCGAGGCCACCGTATCCTTCAGGACCCTCGCCCAGGTCATCGCGTATACGGATGCTGCCCTGCACACATCCGGTTAGTCTGCGACAGCTGCGGTGTTCCCGTCGCATGATCCTGCAGAGTGTGATCCTATCGTTGTTGCAAACACCAACATGACCCTTTCATCGCCCGAACAAGCGGAAGCCCGCGCCGTCCTCCTCGCCCTCCAGACGTATGAGGTCAGGAATCCAGTGCCCGGCACGCTTACGGTGTTCACAGACTCTCAGAACACGATTCGCGCTCTTAAAACGCATCTACTCACATCAAGTCCGACAATCGCCGCTATTTACGACACTGCGCTTCGCCTCTACCACCATCGAAGAGTCCGAGTCAGCATACGCTGGGTTCCAGGACATGCGGGAATTGACGGCAACGAGAAGGCCCACAAGGCTTGCATTGGAGGAGCTGCATAGAGATTTCCTCCTCCCAGCGGACCTTACACGGTGCCTCCCATGTCGCCCAACGATGACCAGTTTCCGAAGACGAAGCCTACGTCTACGACCCAGTCGATGCTGTTCGCCTCGTCCGTCGGGACTGGAAACGCCGACTCGACGCCTCTTGACCCCAGAACAGTTTCCAATGCCCTAAAACACGTTCCGTAGGCACCAAATGGTCCTGCTTCGACGTATTAGGACAGGTGGAGCGGTCACGCCTCCATCATGTCTATCGCTTCGAGCTGACCCGGCAACGTAAACTTGACCCTTACTATGTCCCACCAGACCCTCGCTGCCAGCGATGCAAAGACCCAGATGCCCTCCCCGAAACTTCACCATCTCATTTGGGGGTGCGCAGCTCTGGTTGCCCAGCGTCAAGCAGCCTGGGCTACTCTTCTTCCTGAAAACCTTCCGACGACCATGCAAGAATGGGCGCATCCTGCCGGCGACTCCGAACGCCGGACGAGGGTTCTGACTTCTCTCCTCAACTTTGTGTGGCAGAGCGGACTTGGGCCCTCGTTATAATGAAGCACATCATCATTTCACGCCGCCAAGGACCTAGACGCCACGCTTGAGAGCGACAACGCCGCGTCGGTCCCTTGAGCCGGGGTCGCGCTGCTTATTCATCATGCGGGGATGGCCTGCGGACGCGAGTCGCTGTAGTGTTCGTGGTTCGGGAGGCGCGTGCCAAGTTTCTCTTGGAACTTGCTGCCCCGCGCCATTCGGGGCACGGATTTCGCGGTGGCTCGCGCTCAAATATGTCTGGGAGCTGTCTTTTGTGTCGTGTCTGAGCGGCGTGGCCCCCGCTTTGGGGACTGGCGTTTGTCCTTGGTTAAAATAAACGTTGTCCTCACCTCCACCTCACTTGGCCCCCCCCACCCCTCCCCTCCTCCTCCTCAAGAGCTGCGCTCTAATTCGGCGTTACAGAGAGTTGTAAACGGCTTTCACTTTTTTTTTCGAGTTCCCACAGTGTATAGGTGCAATCACTGCACATCATATTTGAGTTGGCTGGTTAGAGCGCATGATGCTCAGAACGAGCTCACAATAAAAGTGCTGCTAGGGCCGGAAATCTTAATGGTGTCGAATACATGTTGCAAATAAACTGTGAAAGCTATCCGTCAGCACCTGCTCAGCAGGCGCGCACAGATCTATGGCCGCCAGTATGAAAGCCCAAGCTTTAACTAAGAACATTATGATATAATGTTTTTGCATATAATTATGTTTTGAAGCAAATTAATCTTATGGTTAACAATAGGCCACAACTTGGGATCGAGGAAAAAGGGTGTGTCAACGATGGAGTTTGTTGACCCCGAGTGATACACGGTACAGGAATTGTACGCAATCCGTAGAGAAAGCGCCGAACAACCAAGACGTCCGTCAAAATTTTGATGTATTATTTGCCTGAACAGTGCTAAGTGATGAGACTGAATCTGAAACGTTACGCCGTCTAGGTCAATATTTACGCGGTAAACGCTTTTAGGCATAACTAATTGCAATGCACGTTTTTTTCTGCAGCAATGTTTTACCCTTGACTGAGGCTCGCAAAAGCAACTAACCAAAGCGCTTCCTCATATTCCTGCAACGGACGACATGCTAGATTAATTTTGCCTGCATTTTAAAAGGTTGAGCTGGGCTAGTTATATTGGAGCTCATGTGGAACATATCAGCGCACAAAGGACGAGAACAAAAGAAAGGAGCACGCAAGTCAAAACAAACAAATTAGTCAGTAGTTGTTCATAATGTAGGAGTTCAGTCTGCAAAACATGGCGACCACACAAGTAAAAAAGAAAAAGTAGTTGTCATCTGTTTATACAGCAGGCGTTTAGTCGGCCAGAACATGGCGGCATTGTTACCACTATAGACGAGCAATTTAGCCAGTGCAGTAACGACTTGTAGCCTGGGGTTTTTAACGTGCACCACGCTGTAGTGATACACGACCGCACGCCGGTACGATGCTCATTCATATCGAAACAGGCAGACGTGGGGATTGAACCGAGGATCCCTGGGTTCTGCAGCGTGAGCTTTCTCTCCACGTGCTTCGAGCTGGCGTGCGCTAGCCCACTCGGCAGCCGACCCCCCCCTCCCCCACACACACGCACACAAGTCACACAAGAGCTTACTGGCAACTGAAATATAATACACAAAGAAAGAAAGAAGACGAAAGCATCAATTATGCAGCGTGTGCTCAGCCATTCAAGCTGTGTCTGTTGCGCGATCCTCTAGTCCGAGCCTTTCTGATGCTTTCGCCATATTCTTTCTTTGTGTATTATATTTCAGCTGCGAGTCAGCGCTTGTGTCTCTTGTGCGTTCCTTTCGTCTGTCCTCATCCTTTGTGCCCTGTTACATTCCACTTGGTTGCATTTGTCTGCAAAATAAAGAGCTTGATTAAACGTTTTTAGGTGTAAACAAGCCTTCAGTCATTGCTTTCGAATGGGCTGTGAATTCGAACTGTTTTCATCACCCCAACACAATTTCACGCCTTTTTGGAAAAGAGCGTTGGGTAGAAATCGCGAAATAATAGGGATACACAATTCCTGTAGAAAGCAATTGTTCCGAGATATTGTTTCAATATATGACGTCATGTGGGAGAGGACAGTTCACTAGCACCAAAAATTTTGGTTTTTGACAGACTGTACCGTTATGCGAAACGAATCGAAGGATGTCAGTCTTGGGTGGGGCCAATTGAACATTCCCAAAATAAGACGTGAAATCTTTGACAAGTGCAAAGTCTATCGCACGCTCGAAACTCGCATGTTAATTTGGCGAAACAAGCGACAACCCTCCGTAGGAGATAAATTTATGTCTGTGCGCCAGGCGGTTCAATTTCAACCTGAAGAAACAGGCTGCTGTCCGGTGTTGTGAATATTTTAGCGTTACCAAGCATGTGCATCACAAAAACAAAAATGCTGGGAAAAAGTAGTTTGCCATAACAACACGCCGCTAAGCCGCCGAAAGTATACACACAGTCGGGCTATCTCAGTGTTTTTTAAAGTTGTAACAAAAGGAAATGCCCAAAGGCTCGTTGGCTCACATAAAAGAAGATGGTTTCAAACATCGCTTCGAGCCACCATCCAGGAGTGTTCTTTTATGGACGTTAATTTGTCGATGGTTCTACGTACATGGTGTTGGGCTATCGGTTGCACTGCGGTGTTGTAGGACGTCACAGGTCCTTGTTCCTTTGAATACATTGCCGAGACGTCTGCAGGACATATTACAGCCTCTAATTATCCTCGCTACTCGCGGGGCACTTCCACAGCGAGACCTTCACGCTGACAGTTGAGGCATCTGGCGCCAAAATGAAGCGTGCTAGAATGGGCGAATTGCAGACGCTGTCCTCTTGTATGCTAAACGGAGTAAGTTCTGGTTATTGTTGTAGCCGGTATTTTCTCCAGATGAATGAAGTGTCATCATTTCGCGTGCAATATGTAATGCCTGTTCAGGTTGACAGGCACTATGAGACCTCGTAGATAAACGATGTTCTATTGGCCCTTCTTTTCAATCTAGAGCGTTTGCAGCCTCCTTCAACTACCGTAGCTGTACAAGAAATTAACTGAAAGTGCGTTTCACTCTTAGGGAGGCTCAAATTTTTTACTTGCGAAGTTCGAAAAGAAATCCACTACAACGAGATAGCGGCCCCGGTATCCTGAAATGAGGCAATAGAGGAATTGTAGTAGACCGTTTTTGTCCTCCGCTACGGTATCCCTGAAGAAAACGCCGCAGCTGCGCATGCGCGCCGCCAGCCTTATCTGCATAGTTGAAGGTCATGTGGCGGATTACGGAGCGCTATCCAGTTGCTTAGCGGGCTGCGGAAACGGTCTACTACAATTCCCCAATATGAATGTGGAGCAGTGAAAGTTTGAACCGAGGATCCATTATCTTTCCGTGCGCTGGATTTGATATTCTATTTCGATGACTATCGTTATTTGTTATTTTCAAGTTTCCAGAGTCCCCGACAGCCGTAGCACGACCGCCTGTCTCGGTCAGCGTGGCAGGCCGTAGAAGTTTCACACGTTGTGATTCCGGCCGCTTGTTATCGTCGTTTTGTCATGTCTGTTTTTGTTATTGTCCATCAGTATTGGAACTGAGTTCGGTGATTACAGGGCAGCTCAGACATGTGATAGCGGTGCGAGGACAGTTTCGCGTTAGAGTCACCTGCACCCAGGTTCCCCTCGAATGGCCTCCAGCGGTCGGATCGCGAACCACTTAGGGCAGGCCTCTGCCGGTGCTCCGACCGGCTGCCCCACAATGAGCGCCATTGGGTCTCCTTGCCTTGCTGTATTTCGAACCCGGATGAATAACAAAAAGCCCTCGGATTCTAGCGATAATGGAGCTCATATATGTGGACGTAGACAGGACAAGGAACAGCGTTATATGAAGGTTTGGCCGTCAGCCACCGCGTATCCGTGCGCCACCTCTACTTTGCTTTATGAAGGTGGCGCGCGTGAGGCACGCGTTGCTTAGGGCTCTCAGTCATAATGCGGGACAAATAGAGCTGGCTTGTCTGGGCGTTTGACAACCAAGCCAATCAGAAATATCAAACCACAAGAGTTCTGGTTTGCCGGAAAGTAGCCATAGTTAGTACTGTTAAGATTATTATGAAATTTTATAATTTACAAGTTATATTAATGATAAGTTTATATAATCCCTGTTACTAGATATATGCGACATATATCTATATAAATGTCTATATCTATGCCTATATCTATATATATGCTATATAGACGAAAAGGGCGACTTGAAATCGCCCTTTTCGGTGCAGTTTAAGTAACCGCGTAATAGAGTGCACACATTTACTACCCTGTCTTAATTAGTGACCAATAGTGAAAACCATGTGCTTTTTATAAACGTAGGGTACAACTGGGCAGCCCAAACCAGCCCGACTCTCTCACTTCAACGTTGTCAATAACGCAAACCTGGTGGGCCGCTTCGTTGGATACCATCGACAGGTATCCTTACTGATTTTACGTCCAGTCCTTGTATTAATCCAAGTAAAATATTGAATTTTAGATTTTCCATAAAGGAATGAGTAAATGATATCAGTGATTTTGGTTTAGTTATATACAAGGTGTTTTACTAACCACTGTAAATATTATAACAACAAGCAATTGAAATAAAATAAATGTTTATTTCTAATTCACATTTCCGACCACGGTGAGCGCCAGATCACAAATAAAATGTGAAAATTAGCTTGACAATTATTAATCATCAATTAAATTTTATCTGGAATATTCAGATGGAAAATTTTTAACAGTTATCGAAATACTTCTAAATTGTTCTTAGAAGTTGCAAAACTTAATTTTTTTTTGTGCTATTCACTGGCTAAGTTAGGGCGTATGCATTCGTGGACAACGTTCTTTGGCAGTACATGGCAAGTAACCTGGCTTTTTATTTTGTGGCTGACAACCGACTTCAAGATGCATGTAGCTGTGGCTAGTTGAGCATAAATTGTCATGGCTATAAAAACTGGCGTTATTTTAAGAGCTGTTTACACTGCTCAAAGTGTAATCAATGACTCTTTCTTCATTATCCTCTACATATTTTTGTCACGCTCAAACATTAAACGGCGTGCTGTTAGCGAAACTCTCCGCGATTTATGCAGCATTTTTTGTCACCATTTGGAACCGACTTTTTGTTTAGAGCCCTTGATGCATAGCGCAACCGTGTTAACGCACGCAGGACTGCTCCAAGCGCCATATAGGGTGAACATAAGGATACACCGGTTCGATGGACTAAGAGGCCTGCCTGTCGGTCAAACTCTTTAACTCTCAAACTTGGTGCCTATGACCCGGTGTCTGGTGCAGAACACAGAATATTTGTTTTCGAGGTATTTTTGTTACTTTCTCAAACTCAGAGTTATCGAAGAGTTTAAAGGTTTGGTCTCCCCATTCTGCCGAAAGATATCTCGCATTGGAATCAAATAGCGGTGGGAAACAGCAGTCGAAATAATGAAATACCTAGAAAAACCGTACACCAGAAAGCAACTCTTTTAAAATGAATGGAGCAACTATGCCATGAACACGCGGTAACTTCTTCATATTGTTTTACGTATTCTTCGTCGGGCAGATCACAAATAGACCATACGGGATGCAAGAGGAAGGATTGATAAGCTTTTCCTTGCAACCTTATTGTACGCCAGAAAGAGGTAAACTGTATCGATTTTAAAATTTATTTATTGACTGCGCACGAGCTGTCCACGCTCTCGTGTTCCGAACGACGTAGGCGTATTGATATCCTAAGAACCTACCGCTAAGGAATATAAGAATCAACATAGGCACATTCTCTACGCTGGCGCATTTTCATGATTTATCTTATGTTTGTAATGCACAAACAGTGTCATTAAAAAGTGGAGAATTACAACATCAGTCAAATTTCTCAAATAAATGATAGCGACGTGCTTTCAAGGCATATCACATTGTAACACCCAACAAAACTTGCCGTTGTCAGAAACATTTCTCCAGATTGCTGACAAAAGACGCGACCAAATCGTTCCCTCAGAATCGTCTCTGTTGCTAGAGAAAAACTCGTCCTATCAGTTATAAGGTTACCGGCTTGGAGCGCTCTGCATTTAACCGATATGCATACCTCTACTCAAAAAAGTACGCATCGACTAGTGTTGCACTATAATGCATGTGGTAGCGACGGCCGGTCATTTTTTAATGCCTAAAAACCTTCTAATTAAAAAGGAAATTAAAATGTATGTTGCCTTTTATTACGTTGGCGCATCATTTTTGTTACTTAACCCGAATAATACCCCATACGGCTCCTTACAAAAATAACATAACTAGAGAACAGATTTGTTTGTGGCACGTACGAGTATTAATTAACTTCCGCGAGAGACACTTTCCTGGAGAAGCTCCTTATGAGGAGTGTTGCTTTTCTTTTACAATTTTAGCATGTCTTGTAAACAAGTATTACAGTCGTTCAAGTATAACGAGACCTGTTTACTTTCTGTACATTTTCTACGATCTCAGCGCGCACAGATAGTTTGATGCATTGTTTGACTTTAAACATTCTGTGACGTTATTTGCTCTGTAAGGCTTAGGCAATTGGGAATCTGTACGAAAATAAAGTTAAATTTGTTGCATTACGCAAACAAATGATTGTTTTGGTTTTCAGCGGGAATCCATCTGCCTGAACGCAGATCTGGTTTTTGGATTCGGCAGAAATATAGGCGTGATAGCTGCCACAATTTTCGGCTCCACGATTGTATTGCCGGGACCTAACTTCTCGCCGAAAACGACCCTGGAAGCCATCTCAAGGCACAGGTGACACGAGCCTTCTATTGATTTTAGACGCCTTCCTTGTATATATTGTGTTGTATTAGAAACATATGGCTTATTGGGAAACCCTCCTTAGCTAAGCTACAGATCGATGCTCTTATGATTGAACCCAATTGTTAACTCTGAACACCTGAAACTCAGTTTCTCTTGTGCCAATGGCCATATTTGCGTGACACCAAAGCTTCTCTAGACATGTTTTGAACACACGTTCTCCCCCGGCAGAGGTGGAGTATACAATTGTGGCCTGTTCAAACACAGAATGAAGTTTACAAGCCCCTCAATTACGTAAAGCTCGATTCCAGTATATCGTGCGTGACTATACAATTACATGTGTGCGGTATTGGAGGATCGTCATCAAGGAGTGGTGGGTCGCTCTATAATAATCGCCGCTAGATCGGTTTGTACTTAGCTCGTCTCCTGAAGAAAAGACATAACGTAACAAAAAGACAGCAAATGGGTTTACTGCACTTCGCGGTTGCCTGACCTGGAGAGCAGGAAGTCCGGGCCCGCCGACCCTAATTATCGCCCGTCGTGTAGATATCGCAGTCGTAGTCCGTTTTCAGGCCTGTGGATTGTCCTGTCTCATAGCCGGGCATGTCGCGGCGGAACTATACTTCTGAAAAATCTTGCTGCCGCTGCCATGACCAGCCAGGTTGGAGTCC
The DNA here is from genome assembly GCA_037355805.1 of Ixodes ricinus. Taxonomy (NCBI): domain Eukaryota; kingdom Metazoa; phylum Arthropoda; class Arachnida; order Ixodida; family Ixodidae; genus Ixodes; species Ixodes ricinus. The sequence goes on along the minus strand of JAZHYW010012724.1, from coordinate 9,330 downwards.
GTGTGCAGGCCTGTGGATCGTACTTCCCACGCCAGCGCTACGTAGGCAAGCTGTTCGGGGCTATCATAGCACGACTGTCGCTGCAGAAACACTCCGGGATGTTCATGGTGTAGGCCGGTGTGGCCAGGGCTTGCCGTTCCCGCCTCTCCTGGCCGGAAACTTGCTGGTGGACCGCTCCGGGGTTCGCCATGGGCCAGACTGTCTCCATCGTTCTTCCTTGGCCCCAGGCCCGCCGGGCACGCTCTGTCACGCGCCAGCTCCTCTCTCCTCGGCCGACCCCTTGTTACGTGTCCTCCGCCCCGTCGTCTGCCACCCTCGTCTCCCACACTCTCCTTCCTTTAAGGCCCGGACTTCGGAGGACTTTCGGTATACTCGGGATCTCATGGGCCTGACAGAGTAGTTCTTCCTCGTCAGCCATTGTGTGTTCGTCCATGTATTGTGGAGAGAGGGTGAACGCCCTGGCTGGGGTCGTCTGATGTGCCGGAAGAGACGGCTGCTTTCAGTCTTGCCAGAGTGCCACGATGTAGCGTCCAAAAGCGGCGTAGGAAATGGTGAGACCCTCGGCGTCGGTCTTTCTTGGTGCTTGCCTCAGCTGGCAGTTGTAGTGAATACGGCATATAATGTCGACCTCTCCGTAGCTTGCTGTTTCATTCACCATGATGCAGCAGCGGACCTGCAATAAGCTGGTCTTCCCGACGTGGATGGACCGCCCCGTTCCGCTTGGAGGTCCCCGCGGGCGTAGAACTGCCCTCTTGAATCGTTCGCCAGGCCAAACAAGTGTCCGCCACCCTGAGCACTTTGAAAAACGGATAGGCCCGTGTTTCCTCCACGTGGACTTCTTGCCCTACGGAAAAATCTCATTTGCATGAGAAATTTTTTGTGTTCAATAAACACATATGAATCATAGAAGATATATAAGAACATATACGAACCATATAGGAACGATATAAAAACTTAATAAGATATATAAGAACATGTAAGAACCATAATGTAAACTTGTCACAAGTTTATTATAAGTTTTCTATATGGTTCTTATATGTTCGTATATGTGGAATAAAATTATTTTATAGTTGTTTTATGGTTCTTATATGTTCTTATATACTTTGTATTATTCATAATGTGTTTATTGCACACAAGATATTTCTCATACAAATGGTTTTTCACTAGGGTGGGTAACGCCGTCTATGGTGGCCTTTCCACGAAGCCATTCTGCGCTGAACAAAGTGTTAAAACAACGCACAACAAAAATACTGCGGCAGATTGTGGCAGCGGCCATAGCCTCTACTGCAAAACTGCTCGCCGACGGAGTCATGTACCGTGAGGTTAACTCGGCGAGTCCGCATTCCGGAGCTCACTACTGGGTTGCCAGGAACAGAGCATTTTTTATGTCATACCGCAACCTCATTTTAATCATCTTGCCAGTGGCGACGACAGTATCTGGCTCAAATCAGCCATGTGAACAGGGCCAGACGCCTCGTTTGTATCTCGCCGAGGAAGCCTAGAAGCAAGACACGACGCTCGCGTCTCTAGCTCGTAGGGGCTCTCTCAGCTTGGAGCAAACGATGCGGCAAAACCACTAGGACTAAGTGACGATGACGTTAACGCAGTCGAACTGTTGAGAAAGCGAAGGGATCCAAAGCCCGTGGCGGGATGGCCATACCATACCTGAGTTCCGCAACAGCCGCGTTTACCCCGTGTGACCCGATGTACGCGTCCCGTCCCGCCCACATGCATCCGGGTTCTGAAGACTCATCGACCTTCGGAGGGGGCGGCAGCTCAGCGACCAAGCTCACTTTAACCGTTCGCACCTGAAGGCAAGCTTGACAATTACAAGCCCACCAGAACGTCTCCCGAATCATCCCCGGGTAGTTCGTGACGCAAAACAAATTATAAAATCATGTCGCCTTCGCCATGACCAGTCAGAGTGAAGTCAAAAAAATATTGTAAAAATCACCTCCGTAGACTTCTAGGAATAACAATCACCACACTGAAGGCAGGGTCGTCCCTCTGTCTTTCGTCGTTCGTTTTGATGACGCGAAGCAACACGACGGGCTAAGACGGCTTGTCTTGGCCCGGCAGATACGAAGTGTAGTGCTCATTAACCCGCCTACCAGCGTTCCCCGTGTAAACTGAAATTTCCGCTATTTTTCCTACACCCGCTGATAAACTCGTCGGCCAGCGTTCATTGTGTCAACTGGTAGTCCCGAAATTTTTTTGACTCCCGTTGACAAACTAGTCCACTAGAGTTCCCAGTCTCGACTGGTAATTTCGCAATTTTTCCGACACTCGCTGACAATCTCATCCACCAGCGTTCCCGGTGTCAACTTCTCTTCCCGCAATCTTTCCGACTCCCGCTGGCAAGAACCCATCTGCTTCCCGGCATTGACAAGCTCTTATTTTCTAATCGCTTCACCACAAGCCACGATCTTTGGTCTCCTCTTGCAGCGTCCTAAGTCTGCAATGAGTGCTGGCTGTTTCCCCTCCGGCCAGTCGTCATCCTGCTTTCCAGCGAGCATGCGGTGCCTCTCTTCCGACTCCGAAGACGACTGTCTTACATCTTACCCGCGCTCCTCGTAATCCCCCCGCTTGCATCAGCTTCTTTCAACCGCTATTCTGGGTTGCTCGAGAGAGCGCGACCGCAACCTCGTCTTTCGAGTCCTTTCAGTACTCGACTCGTGAAGACACCTGATGAGCTGTACTGTGAGGCAAGTCATCAAAATTCCAACAATCTTTTTCTCCACGGTCATCATTAGCGTTACTGAACAACCTGCACAACGAATCCGGGGGCTCCATTGGGACGAACAGAAGAAGAGGGATACCGACCGGGTTCCACGCTGGATGCGCCATTTAAATGTGGGGTCACTATATAATAAACTCCACCCGATCGGCCTGTGCTTGGCTCACCTCCCAGCGAGTTACAGAACGAAACGTGAAGACAGCGAATGGGTTTACTGTACTTCCCATTTGCTCAACCTCGAGAGCAGGGAGCCCGGCCCTCCGACCCTGGTTATCGCCCGTCGTGTAGAGCTCGGAGTCGGAGTCCGTGTCAAGGCCTGCGGAACTGTCCTGACTCATCCCCGGTCAGGTCGCGGGGCAAAATAACTTCTGAAAAGTTTTGCTGCCGCTGCCATGACCAGCCAGGGAGGAGTCTGTTTGAATCAACGCTTGGATTAAGGATTTCCTCACCTCAAGAGTTCAGTTCACTACGGTTAATAATCATAAATCACCTTTTGGTGAAGTAGCATCAGGAGTTCCCCAGGGTGCAGGGCTCTCCCCAGTACAATTGTTAATATACATAAACGACCATCCTCATGACATCCTTTCGAAAATTAGGCTATTCGCCGATGATTGCGTGATATATCGCCCACTCACAAATGATTCCGATCATCTCATATTGCAGGACGACCTAACACAAATTAATACCTGGTGTGAACAATGGCTTATGCCTCTCAACCTGGACAAGTGTAAAGTAGTTTCGTTCACCCGGAGAAAATAGACAGATACGTATCTATATTCGCTCGGCGGCACCCCGATTAATACATTATCTTCTTATAAGTACTTAGGAGTAAATTTAACCCCATCGCTTTCTTGGGTACTACATGTTGATAATATTATATGTGAGCATCACGCACACTTTGATACCTGAAACGCAATTTAAAGTCCGCGCCCAGTCACCTTAAGAAACTTGCATGCATATTGCCGCCCGCAGAGCCGAGAAAGCAACGCTCGGTCACGGTCTTCTAGAAGATTCCCATTCATTCTCGCACTAGTTGTAACTTTCCCTTTGCTTTGTTGTTCTCGAAAGTGCCAGTTCATCCTCGCCCCGAGCGCGCGACGCTCGAACTTCCTTCGCCGAACTTTCGAGATAGCGACGCACGGTAGATAAGCAGCTACCCGCGACCTTGTCGAAGTCAGAGTCCCGCGCGCTCTGTGTCGCCGCCGAATCGCCGCCTGCTTTTCTGCTGTATCGACGCTCTTTCGTTCGTTTATTATTTTTGGTTGGCACAAGTTCGCCTATTAAACCGTTATTTTTGAGTTCACTGCTCGTCTTCGTGTCACCTCCGTTCGTGACATTTCTGGTGGAGGTGCGGGGTAGAAGAAGGCCACGACGATGACCGCTCCACCCGTCGTTTACCTGCCCGTCGCCCCTCGGACTCCGACGCCTTTCCACGGGGAGATCCACGAGGACGTCGAGGACTGGATCCAACATTACGAGCGCGTGGCACGCCATAACGGATGGACCGCCGAGCAGTACCTGCAGAACCTCTACTTTTCGTTGGAGGGTACTGCGAGGCACTGGTTCGAGAACCACGAGGCTGCGCTCACGTCGTGGGACGCCTGCGTCACCGAGCTGAAGCGGGCGTTCATGAATCAGCATCGAAGGCAGCGGGCCGAAGACCTTCTCCAGGCGAGGACTCAAGGCCCCAACGAAACAGTCACCAGTTTCGTTGAAGACATCCTCCGCCTGAGCAGCCGCGCCGACCCGCAAGCCACCGACGAGAAGAAGTTACGCTTCCTTATGAGAGGCGTGAAAAGCGAAATCTTCGGCGGACTTATTCGCAACCCCCCGACGACCGTCGAAGAATTTGTTGCCGAAGCAACAAACATCGAGCGGGCGTTAATGGCCCGAGCGAGCCACTACCATCGGCTCAGCAACGTCTCCACTTTGGCCTCGACCCGCTCAGAGTTCAGCACTGGTGCCGACGAGCTCCGCGACATCATCCGAGACGTCGTCCGACAGGAGCTCCGAAAGCTGCTCCCCGCTGCTGAGCGTCCGGCGTCGCTGTCAGTCGCCGAGATCGTACGCGAGGAGGTGCAGCGAGCCGTCCAGCCGGAGTCTCCCGTTGACCTGCCACCACCGGAACAACCGACGGTGAGCTACGCCGCCATGGCCCGACGACCGCCACCTGCTGCCAGTCAACCTCCTGCGCCACGACGACGGGACGCACCAGCACAGGCGTACCTCCCACGTCTCGACGATCGACGTCAGTACGTCCGGCAAGAACCACCCGCGCCCAGAAAGACCGACATTTGGCGAACGGCCGATCGACGCCCGCTGTGTTACCACTGCGGGGAAGCTGACCATGTATACCGCCGTTGCCCGTACCGACAGCTGGGGCTACGCGGTTTCCACCCCGACGACCCGCGACCACGCTACGGCGAGCGACCCCGGGACATCGACGAATACCTCCGCCGGTCGCCATCCCCGGGACCGTCTCCCCGCCGCGGTTTCCGATCGCCGTCACCACAACGCCCTGCATCGCCTCATCGTAGGTCCCGCCGAGAAAGCCTGTCCCCCCTGCCTCGCCGGGAAAACTGAGTGCGGCAATACCGGGAGGTGGTATTGCCGATGACGAACGACGCCAATATCCTCCACAAACGTCGGAGGGCTCCCACACTAGCGACGAGACGGATAGGAACGACGGTTCTGCGACGGTGTCGAATAACCTCGACGTTACCATCGACGGCCACGACGCGAAGGCACTCGTCGACACCGGAGCAGACTATTCCGTTTTAAGTGGGAAGCTCTCTCGCCGTCTTCGGAAAGTGATGACGCCGTGGGATGGCCCGAAAATACGAACCGCCGGCGGACATCTCATCACACCAGTGGGAAGGTGTACTGCGCGCGTGGACATCCACGGAGAAACCTGCCCCGTGAAATTCGTCGTCCTCAAGGACTGTTCGAGAGACGTCATCCTTGGCATGGACTTCCTCTGTGAGTACGGTGCCGTGATCGACCTTGGCGCAAACAGGTTGACGCTGCGAAAGCCCGTTCTACCTCCGGAGGGACCCAAAACGACGCCAGCCGCCGTCCGAGTCATTGCGGACCACGTGAACCTGCCGCCACGGTCGAGTGTTCTTGTGCCCGTCGTGACCGATGCAGTGGCCCGCGGGAAAGTCCTTCTGGAGGGCAGCGTCCAACTGCTTCTCGGAAGAGGAATAGGCGTCGCAAGGGGCGTAACGGAGCTGCAGGATGGACGTACTGTGGTCCTCGTGACGAACTTTCGACCGGAGGCGCAGCACCTCACGAAAGGTGCCACCGTAGGACACGTTGAGGAACTCCTGGCCGACGCCGAAATCGCCGCGATCTCCGACGAGCCCTCGCCGTGTCAGCCGCACAGTACACCACCGCCGCAGCTCGACGTTAACCCCAAGCTCAGCGCCACGGAACGACGACAGCTCGGAGACCTCCTCGCCGAGTTTGGCGACTGCTTTGCGACGACGTCGAGGGTGCGCCAGACAACAGTTGCTAAACACCGCATCATTACCAACGAGGACGCGCTTCCTGTGCATCGGCCGCCGTACCGGGTCTCCCCAAAGGAACGAGAGGCCATTCAGGAACAGGTGCAAGAGATGCTGAACGACGACATCATTCAGCCTTCGAGCAGCCCGTGGGCCTCTCCAGTCGTGCTGGTGAAGAAAAAGGACGGAACGCTTCGATTCTGCGTTGACTACCGGCGACTCAACGCGGTGACGAAGAAAGACGTGTATCCGCTCCCCCGCATCGACGACACGCTGGACCGGCTGCGCCACTCACGGTACTTTTCGTCGATGGACCTTAAGAGTGGCTACTGGCAGATCGATGTCGACGAACGGGACCGAGAAAAAACTGCCTTCGTCACGCCCGACGGACTGTATGAGTTCAAGGTGATGCCCTTCGGACTCTGCACAGCGCCGGCAACGTTCCAGCGGGTCATGGACACCGTCCTGGCAGGCCTCAAGTGGCAGACATGTCTCGTTTACCTCGACGACGTCGTGGTATTCTCGGCCAACTTCGACGAGCATTTGCGACGCCTTCGAGCCGTTCTTGAGGCAATCAGGACCGCAGGACTCACCCTCAAGCCAACGAAGTGCCGGTTTGCCTACGGCGAACTGAAGTTCCTGGGCCACGTTGTGAGCAACGAAGGTGTAAGTCCTGACCCTGAGAAAACTCGCGCCGTAGCGGCCTTTCCACCGCCCACCGACAAAAAGGCCGTCCGACGATTCCTGGGACTTTGCGCGTACTACCGGCGATTCGTTCGGGATTTCGCAAAGCTTTCTGCGCCGCTCACGCACCTCACGAAAGACGCCGTGAACTTCGAATGGGGTGGAGAACAACAACAGGCATTTGACGAACTAAAGCGACGGCTCCAGTCACCACCGATTCTCGGCCACTTCGACCAATCAGCCGAAACGGAAGTTCACACGGACGCCAGTAATACAGGCCTCGGAGCGGTGCTGGTCCAACGACAAGACGGTGCGGAGCGCGTGATCGCATACGCTAGCCGGACGCTGTCGAACGCGGAACGCAACTACTCGACAACCGAGAAGGAATGTCTGGCCGTCGTCTGGGCCATCACGAAATTCCGCCCGTACTTGTACGGGAGCCCATTTCGGGTGGTCACCGACCACCACGCGTTGTGCTGGTTAGCGAGCCTGAAGGATCCATCGGGACGTCTCGCTCGGTGGAGCCTACGACTGCAAGAGTACGACGTGACCGTGGTCTACAAGTCAGGCCAAAAACACAGCGACGCCGACTGCCTGTCCAGAGCCCCTGTCGAGTCAGCTACCGGATGTGCCAAAGACGACGGCGACGACGACGACCACTTTCTTGGCGCGGTGAGCATTCACGGTATGGCAGCGCTCCAGCGGGACGATCCTGAGTTGCGTGCACTGATCGACCACTTGGAGGGACGAGGGGGTACGATTCCCCGAGCCTTCTCACGTGACCTGCCAAGATTCGCCGTCCGGAGAGGTATCCTCTACAAAGAGAACTTCGGGGACAGCAACTCGACGTGGCTCCTGGTGATTCCTACTAGTCTTCGAGAAGAGATCTTCCAAGCGTGCCACGACGACCCAACATCTGGTCACCTTGGCTACAGTAGGACTCTTGCACGGATCCGAGAGAAATACTACTGGCCCAAGCTCCCGAAGACTGTCCACCTCTACGTCCGTTCGTGCCACGAATGCCAACGACGCAAGAAACCGCCGACGAAGCCGGCAGGTCTCCTGCAACCGATCGCGCCCCCGACTGCACCATTCCAGCAGATTGGAATGGATCTTCTCGGACCTTTCCCACCGTCGACGCAGGGAAACCGTTGGATAATCGTGGCAACTGATTATCTCACCAAGTACGCCGAGACAAAAGCACTCCCGTCGGGGACCGCCGTGGAAGTAGCCAAGTTCTTCGTGGAGTCTATCGTCCTCCGACACGGCGCTCCCCAAGTCCTGATTACGGACCGAGGATCCTCGTTCATGGCGCAACTGACACAAGAGATACTCCGCCTGAGCCACACCGACCACCGCCGGACCACAGCATACCACCCGCAGACCAACGGGCTGACGGAGCGACTAAACAAGACCATCGCCGACATGATTTCGATGTACGTGGACGTGGAACACAAGACGTGGGATGAAGTGTTGCCCTACGTCACGTTCGCGTACAATACGGCGATTCAAGAAACTACCGGCATTACACCTTTTCAGCTGGTGCACGGCAGAAAGGTGACGACGATGCTCGACGCCATGCTGCCCCACGACCCGACGGACGACGGCACCGACGACGCCCAGCTGGTCACCCAACGAGCAGAAGAGGTGCGCCAGCTAGCTCGCCTTCGCATAAAGAACCAGCAACGTGTGGACGCTGGCCGGTACAACCTTCGTCGCCGCGACGTGGAGTTCCAGCCCGGAGACAGGGTGTGGGTGTGGACGCCCATTCGCCGCCGCGGACTCAGCGAAAAACTGTTAAAACGCTACTTTGGACCCTACAAGGTCATCCGCCGCCTCGGGGACTTGAACTACGAGGTGCTCCCCGACGGAACCCGACCATCAGGACGCCGCCAGCCACGACCCGAAGTCGTCCACGTCGTTCGACTCAAGCCGTTCTACGCACGATAGGATTGCGAGCACCGCATGTTTATTTCATTTCACCGTAAATTTTTTAGCTATTTCTGTTTTCCTTTCACGTTGCATCGGGACGATGCACTTTTAAAAGGGGGATAATGCCGCCCGCAGAGCCGAGAAAGCAACGCTCGGTCACGGTCTTCTAGAAGATTCCCATTCATTCTCGCACTAGTTGTAACTTTCCCTTTGCTTTGTTGTTCTCGAAAGTGCCAGTTCATCCTCGCCCCGAGCGCGCGACGCTCGAACTTCCTTCGCCGAACTTTCGAGATAGCGACGCACGGTAGATAAGCAGCTACCCGCGACCTTGTCGAGTCAGAGTCCCGCTCGCGCTCTGTTGTCGCCGCCGAATCGCCGCCTGCTTTTCTGCTGCCTCGACGCTCTTTCGTTCTTTACTTATTTTTGGTTGGCACAAGTTCGCCTATTAAACCGTTATTTTTGAGTTCACTG
>JAZHYW010012722.1:0-26788 GCA_037355805.1 Ixodes ricinus | reverse complement strand
AAGTTTTGTTGATTGTCAAAAGTCGCGACTTTGATAGCACCATATGCTTTACCCGCAATTAATGCAATTTTACATGGACTTCTCACGTTAGCTAGAATGTTTCAATTGATTTTAGACTATTTTTGTTTTATAATTTGGTAATTATAAATGCTGCAATTGGCACCAGTGATGATAATTAGCACATTTTTTATTCTCGTAGTTGTTCGAGCGTGTGAAATTAGATTATAAGCAGCAAATTATATTAGAGCCTGAAAATTTTAAGTGTTAAAATATCTTAATTTTAATATTATTATTATTAATACAAATCGCAGCAATATATGCCCCAATTAACGTCACGATCACAAAAGTACGCGATTTAACCATAATAGTCTGTCCAAAAAGGTATAATTTTGTTTTCTTTTTCAGCATATGAAAAACTGACATCATTATTAATATAGACAAACAGTCAAACACTGGATGTAATATAAAGTTCTATGCGTCACGGGTTGCTTAAAAAACACACACACGTCAGCTGTCTCACTGTTATTTCGTCTTTGGGTTTTTGTAGTGAGAACGGCGTTTCTTAATTTATACGTTTTGTGAACCTATTGTAAAAATTGGATTTATTCTGTTATTCTTGATAAATAATAATTTTAAAGCAATTAATCATCTAAATACCCCAAAACCCATGATAAGGCCCGCAGTTCACTATTTCACATAAAAATAATCTGAGCGAGAAAAGGCAGCGCACGCACAAATATCAGCACAGATTTTTTTTTCGACAAATACAATATTCTATGCTACCTCTAAGGTGTATGAAAGACCCTGTCATTAAAGTGACACTGAAATCTCCAAAATATTTTGAAGTGCCTGGGTTGAACACGTATGTCAGAAAATAAATTTTTAGCGAACTAAACAATTACGAAGTGAGACACGTTCAATCCGGAACAGATTCAATCCAGAATAGATGTCAGTTTCGGTTTCGCTTCAGAATCAAAACATGCCTCCTGGCATAAATATTATGCTAAACACCGTTTTTGTTTCTAGGATAAATAGGTGACCTGCGCTCATAACACCCTAGCTTCCTCGCATTACCAGAAATGATTTGTGTCGCTCAGTGAAGCCAGCTCACACTAGACAGGCTCAGCAGCGGCAAGCATCTCCGACCCTCACTATACCCGCCATTAAAAAAAAAAAAAGAAGTGGCACCATCTATAGTGAATTGGAGTCGGGAATGCGTCATCGAAATCTGCAAAGGAGGGATAAAAAAAGACCTTGTTTTTGTCCTTGAAATTGCACCGCAACTAAGGAGTATCTTGGTCAGCGGCGTTGCGTGCGAGTATATTTGGGTCCCACTAGTGCCAGTAAACGCGTGTGAAGTTAAAAACATTCCAAGCAAATATCGTTGCACGGCCTCTTGAATGTACAGTGCACCTGAAACTGAACTCCGCCACGGCATTTGCCGTTTCTGACAGTCCCTGCGGCGGCCGATTGAACTATCTGAAGAAATGTTTCGGTTCCCGATTTCTATCCCATCCTGAGAAGGCATCCCGAACGTTTTGGTGACAAATTTAACAGCAAGTAGCCGACACGAACTCAGTGTTTGGGAACCCAGTGGCGGCATTAAGTTTGGGGAGCACTGTGCCTTCTCATTTTTATCTCGTTCAAATCTCTAGCTTTAATGTGTGTAATCGAGCGGACTCGATTGGTTTCCAGGATACGCAATACACGCGATGCAAGTGAAGGCAGTTCTTTCGACTAGCAAAATTCTAGTAAAATCCTAAGATATTGAAAGTTTGCCCTTTTTACACAGATACTGAGGGTTATGGGCGACTCTGGTAATTAAAAGTGATTAAAAGTAAAAGTTCAGAACGATAAAACAGAAAATACCAAAACAGACTCCCCGGGAGCTCCGTTTTGTGCTTGTTCTGTCCTGAACTCATTAAAGAGTCGAAACCAACGAGCTCTTCTTCAGTCTCCTGGTACTTTTCAACATGACTTCAATTGGATTTCTAAGATACATTCCTAAAGTTCAAAATCGAACCAATGAAGGAAAATGTGAATGGAATATACATAATACCTGCATGAACTTCGGTAATTTGTACTTAAAAAAGCTAATTATGGAACAAATAAATAATCTAGAAAACAAAACAACTAAAACGAAGTCGACCGGAATGTAGAATCCCATTTCGTTCTGTCCGTGTCAGGGTGAAGAACGAATCCAGTGATGGTAGAAAGCAAGATCGCCAAACCCCAAACGTATACGAGAGCACAACAGAAAGAGTGAGAAGCACACAAAAGCGACAAAGGAAACAAACAAACCGTCTTAGGGCCTGTTCACACACAACACTACTCGTGTTCTAAGTGGTCGTGCACGAGTGCACGCATAGCAGTGCATACAAAGCTCACACCCAGATTCGCTTTGGCGCTATCTGCTTTGCGCGCGCCTATCAAGCTCAAACTCCTGTACGGCAAAAGTTCAGAGAGAGTCGTGTTCATGTGGTCGTCGCGGTCTTCAAAGACCATCTCATGCTGCGTCAGAACTGGGCACGGGTTGAAACTGGACTGTGGGCAAGTGTCGGGACGCGGGCGTTCTTGGTAGTCTCTCGGTTCTGGAACCAAGAGCAGGACTTTTCTGTACTGTCAGCAACTTGCCTCCTGGGAGTCACGGTTTCTGAAGCCCCGCTGCTGTTGTCTGGGCAGCCTGTGACCTGGCAGCCCAGTCCCTGCTTGGGCCGCAGCTTGGGTCGCGGGCTTCCCAAAGAACCCAGTCCTGGCTGCCAGCAGATGGCTGTACGGCCAATTTACCGCCGAAGACTCTTTCGTGTTGTTCTTATTATTGTGGTTGTTCCCCGCGTGCACTTCTCGCCGTCTATTTCTGCTTGTTATCTTATTACCCACATCATCACCAACACTTAGCCAAGACGACACTATTGCGAACTTTGCGTTTTTCTAGCAGTACGCACCTGGTGCATCTAGTCCGCACGTTTGAAAACAAAAATATCTTATACACGGCACGCTAAGACAAATGCCCGCTTAATTAGCTCAGAAATAAGCTTGCATTATACATACATCATATTTAGCGTACTCTGTCATTCTTCAAACTCCTAAGGTCTCGTCATAATGAAGGATCTAGAAGAAAAAAACTAACCCGTGTACACAATGCGTACCTGTGGACCACACTGCTTAAATCTTCCCCTTTGAAACATTAAGCCGCACTTTCACTGCCCGTACATCATACAAAAGACACGGTGATGGCTGCGGACATGCCAACAGAATTATCTGCAGGCACTCCTCAGTTATGTTCGAAACATGTTGGCTTCATACATACGTGTGCTTCGATCATGTCTGCAAACCGTCTTTTGCATGGTGTACTAGCAGTGTGACGGCGGCTTTATAGTACGCGGACTTAAAGACTGAAAATAACGTAACTACGATTTCTTGTCTGGAGGCAGGTTGGAGCGTCTCCAGAGGCCCACCGGTCCAAGCGGCCCCCACCATGACCGGACGGAACGTCTTCTCGCCACTCGGTCCGCTGAACCTGACGGTGGACGACCACCGGCCATGGCCCGACGGGCAGCATCCAGTCTTCGAGGCGGGTCCCCAGCAGGAGCCTCCGTGGTCTGACGGTGGTCCGTCGGACAACTTTCAGGCGGCCTTGAACGTTCTGAGTTACCTGCACGCCTTCTTCATCCCGTTCCTGATCGTGCTGGGACTTGTCGGGAACGGCCTGTCCTTCGTCACCTTCCTCTTCACCAGGCTCAGGGTCCGGGCGTCCAGCTTCTACCTGGGAACCCTGGCGTTGTCCGACTTTGGGTACCTGTTCATCCTGACCTTCGTCTGGCTGGACAAGCAGGGCGTCAAGGTGAGACCCTGGTGGTGCCTGTTAGCACAGAATGCGTCTGGGGCAAGGAGGTCATGATGGGCTGGAGGCATAGCGTCCGTATTCCGAACATATAAAGCCAAGAGTAAAGACGCGCTCACACTGCCAATACGTTAAACAAAAGACAGCCTGCAGAAACTGTCCCAGTCGTGTTTCTTGGTTCTGTAAGATTGGTCATAAAAAACTTGTCTGCAGACATGTTTGAAGCACACATACGTACGAATGAAATATGTTTCGAGCATGCTTGAGGCGCCTGTCCGCAGATAATTATGGCACCATGTTTGCGGCAAACACCGTGTCTTTTGTATGATGTTTGTGCAGTGTGACTGAGGCTTGAGTCTCTCGGCCGATAGGAAAACTCCATTAAAAAGCGCCGCCACTTAACTAGGGGTCAAACAACAGCGTTTCCTGGGTATTACCGTGGCAACGCGGATGCCTGATCCATCGTTAGATTGCAGCGTACGTGAAAAAGGTGTCGAACAGGCGAGCTTTGGAACCCAACGTCTTGTCTGGCCAGCAGGACGTCGGCGTGTAGTGGACGAGGCCGCGCCGGAAGCACGAACGCTGAGAATGTCGAGGGTTGAGAAGGCCGAGGAGCTCCGCTTCCAAGCACGCGTTCGTTGCCTTCCGTCGTGCTGTGACTGCGCGTGCGAATCGAAAACTTTTTTGGAGTGCGCGTAGCCTAACATATTGGACACGTGTGCAGCGTCAGCGTTCGGCTGGGGCTCGCACGCTCGGTTGGCACTTTACTTCTTGGAGACTAACCCACATCCGGGCGCTGACGGAAAGTTCAGACGCATCGGCCAAGCGCTGCGTCCAAAAAAGTAATAATAATAATAATTTATGCTGTTGTCCCCGTGGGTTTAGTTGTCAATTTAGCCCCTAGAGGCGCTACGGTTGAATCTCCTCCACACTGGCTAGGGGGCGCAAGTCGCCGCTCGATTCAAAGGGTTGAGCCTCATCCATCCATCCATCCATCCACCTATCCATCTTCCTAGTGCGCCTAGGTTACAGAGTGTTTCCAACTGCTCAATCGACGTCACGTGGTGCAGCGTTTGCAATACAAGCTGCTAGGAGGAGCCGAAAGCGTTTATCGTCTGGAAGCGTCTCCAACCTTTGCTCAGCCTCTCCGCTCGATCTCATCCTCCCCACGCGGTCACTCACACATGCGCACATGCATCCTATCTATGCAGAAGGCGCGCGCCGTTATATTGCAAACGCTCTCCGTGGTTTGAGTTCCCAGTACGGATGGAAATAGAGAGGAGGAAATGAAAGCGCACGGGGAGACATCAAGGCACCGAGCTCGGCCCTTCGGCGTCCCCGCGCGCTTTCATCTCCTCTCTTTCTCTCTCTGACTCTCTCTCTCTCTTTCTGAGTTTCTATTCGTATACCGTAGCCCCTAAGCGTTTCGAGATCAACATAATTGGATACGCCTCCAGGCGTGTTTTTCGTGGCGGATGTTTACGGAGCTCGACGCAGTAACCAACACCAGATATACACTACTGCGAGCCGACAACAGCCTAACTATACTACTTTAACGTCGTTCTCAACACGCGCCGCCTCGTCATCAGACTAATTGCCGAAGTGGCGAGCCACACGTCAAGAAAAGCTGACCTCCACAGTAAACTCGCCGGCTCTTGCTTCTGGTGGCCATACAAAAGATGCCTTCTGCTTCGTTAGCTACCCCAGGAAACTTCCCGGGTCGGGCCGTGAACATTCGCGGTAGACCGCAGTCTAATTAGTATCATTAAAAAGAATACAGCAAATAAAGGGCAAGTCCACACATTTGCTTTTGGGTTGCTCCACTCTTAATCCTAGGCTCCTAAGCAGAATGATGATGATGATGATGATGATGATGATGATGATGATGGTGGTGGTGGTGGTGGTGGTGGTGGTGGTGGTGGTGGTGGTGGTGGTGGTGGTGGTGATCTTGCGGTTCTTTTCCGATGGAACGGGCGGACTCAAACTGGGTTCGTGACCAAGCCTGGGGCCTAGTGAATCGTAATGCACACTGAAGCGAACGAGGTAACACACTAACGCCGTCTATCGTGTAGCGCTAGAACGTTTCCCATCTAATTATTCTTTTTTTATCTTTCACGCGTTAATTTTTTACGTATAATACGTATAATTGATCTCGCAAAGACTCCAAAACCTTCTGTATAATCCAGAAAATATACGCGCGAGGGAAGTCAGCCAGGGCTACCCAACAGATGGCGCCATATAAGTTTTCTGTGTATAAGTTTCTGTATATATATGCTCACGGTAGGGCGCAGATTTCCGCTTTCAGCCATCTTGAAATCTAGTGTTATGCGAGAAAGTCACTCCTTACGTATGCAGGAGCCACATATGAACGATAGGGCGAGTCGATAGGCCTAGTCCCCTCGAGTTCGCATGCCGTGGTACACTCACGTTGCCGTGCTTCCGTGAGCGTTCCCCGTGAGCTTCTGATGCCACACGCGTGATGTCCACGTTTTCGGTTGACAACATAGGGGAAAACGCACCCAAATGGGCTGGAATCGGGTAAGACGGGGGCGGTTAACCACCGCTTGTCTCCGTCATCGTCGCAACGCTCGGGTGAATGGTATACATAAATGATATACAGCCTATGGATGGATGATATGCGGCCTGATGCAAAAGCAATGGCTTATGGAAAGTTAGCAGCTGTGGGGCGGCTGTAGTAGAGGCCATCCTGCGGAGAATTGGATTTTTGTTTGTCAGATAATTGGATTCGGCGAATAGCGGCGCGGTGACCCGTGGAAATCAGACGCGCAACTCTGGCTCCCCTACGGAGAGCCTATCTAGGAACTCTAGTCTCGTCTAGAGCAACTGTATAAGCTCTGCTTGCAGAGCCTGAGCATATGCGATGTCTAGTCTCACCGTAAGCAGTCATATACCTTAGGAGCGATCGGAAAGCTGAAGGACAACAGACAACTAAATGGGACGAGCATACTCTCGAGTACCATTTGGGTGTAAGTAGCGCCCCCTGGTCTGTGACATCATCCCGAGGTTCCGCCTCCCAGGGATTGAACTCTAAACCTCTAAGTAAAGGTAGCGCGATGATCAAATATTTACAGCGTCCTAACGTATTCTTAGTTGCCATCCATAATTACCAGACGACGCATATGATTTAGATTAGACAGACGTATTAGGAACTTTTAGCAAACCGTTACCGTGTTCTGCGTACCGTACATACCGTGACCTTTGAAGCATGCTTTTAAACGCGCGCTCTGGTGACGCCGTGACCTCGGGGTCGCGCGCGCAAAAGTATGCTTCAAAGGTCACGGTATGTACGGTACGCAGAACACGCTAACGGTTTGCTAAAAGTCCCTATTATTTAAGGGGGACACTACCCAAAAGAGTGAATTCTTGAACCACTATTCCGATTTAAATGACGTTTAAAGGGCTTGTTTCTGTTGATGTTGAGAACACCTGTGCCAAATTTTGTTAACCTGGGTGAAGTACAAAAAAAAGGTACAAATGGTCAAAGATGAAAGTGAGCGTGTCTGCGTAGGAAAACTATCGTTTTGAAATTACTCATATATTTGTAGTTTTCTATGTGTTATATTGCTCTAGGACAGTTCAGAGCAGATAACTATGGAGCTATATTTCTATATTATACTATCTTTCATGACAAAAAAGACACAAAAACAAATACTGTTTCTTAGATTTCCATCTTTTGTCCAAAATTTTAGTTCTTGGAGCATGAAAACTGAGAAAAATAGAAAATACAAGCTCATAGTTATGTTCCCCTTAAAATTTCACCCCAGAAAAACTGATAAAAATGAATACAAGTTACGTAATAACAAAACGATAGTTTTCCTAAAGGGAAATTTATGCCAAAATGTAGAATGGAAAAAAATGCGTTCAAAGTGCTCCAACCTCTACCTTTTCCATAGCATCGGTGGACCAAAAATAATTTATAAAAAATTAACTATGTAGTGTAAACTAATGAAACTTTCTGGGAATACTCTCTAGATATTGGTGGATGTAAATATGTCATACATCAAAATCAACTTTTTATGCAGAAATTGTTTTTTCTGGGTAGTGTCCTCCATAAAGTAAACAGATGCATTATTTAAAGTAAAAAAAGACGCAACCAAAAAGCCTAATATCTTTCCTCGTTCAATAGATAATCAATTTAAAGATAACAATAATCGCCTAAAAATCGCAAAAATAAAAAGATTACCTCTTAGCTAAAAATAATCCGCCTAGTCAAGCTTGCCGGGGTTAAGCATAAAGAGGTCAGAAGCGTGTTTGAGACGTTATGTTTTATCCTATTCTGCCTTCATCTCGGGCATTAGAATGTCGAGACCATAATCCTCAGAAATCGAAACAGTTAAAGAAAAACAACTACCGCAGCCATTGGACTCTTTGGATCGGGACGTGCCACGAGTAAGTCTTTGTTAAAGGAGCAATGCAACAATTTGAACTTCCAATAAATTCGCTGTTTTTAATTTTTACATTGTTTATATCACCAAAAGGAATTGAGAAACCGCTTTGTTATTTGCTTACCGTTGCGTACCGAATTTGCGTACCGTTGCGTACCGTTGCGTACCGATTTCCGTTGCGTACCAGCGTAACAAAGAACGGGAATATTTCGTGGCTTGCAGCTCGTGGGGTGGCGGCCATGGGAATTCAGGCGTCACACCTGGGAGCAATGTAACACGTTGGCAAGATGTGTCATTATTTTCTCAATCTAACGCTATTTTTCATAAATAGTGTCCTTTCAATATGAGTATAAATCCGTCAAAACCTCGTATCATCGACGAAGTTCTACTATATTCAGTTTTGGTGGCGCTGTCTGCCCCGGGGTGAAAAAAGTCGTATTTTTCACCCGCAGTCTGCAAAGAAACGAAAGCGTTGGCTGTAGCACGGTTGCGCAAATGCGGGTGGAATGGTGCCGTCACGCACCCGGGGACGGAGGTGCGACGGGGTTAATTCTCGTAGCCGTCGTGTTTGGCGTCGCATATGCCACCGACGACCGCCACCAGTGCTCGGTGAACCGCGAAGCAAGTGGGTAAACGCGGTAGAAGTTTCTAAAACCTTCCAACGTTACGCGTGGAGACTGGATGCTGCCAAAGTGGGATTTCGCATAACGCGAGTAATGTTTGAAAACAAGTCGTGTAAGCAGACGACACGAAGACTCTCCCTTCGTCGCGTTGTTACTGGCGGGATGCCGGGGCTCCCCGCTCTTCTCTCTCGGCGCTGCGCGCGCTGACGAACGGAAAAACATTTTTTTCTTTCGCTCTTGGCGCGAGGCCAGGGAAGTCGGGTTTTTCTCGTCGGCCGCGCAGCGCCGAGAGAGAAGAGCGGGAACCCCGGCCGGCATTCCGCAAGTAACGAAGCGACGAATGGAGATTCTTCCTGTCGTCTGCTTCAAACACTTGTTTTCAAACATTACTCGCGTTATGCGAAATCCCACTTTGGCAGTATCCAGTTGCTACGCGTAATGTTGGATGGTTTTAGAAACTTCTACCGCACTTACCCACTTACTTGACGGATGACCGAGCACTGGTGGCGGTCGTCAGTGGCATCCCCGACGCCAACCACGACGGCCATGAGATTTAACCACTTCGTATACCTCCGCCCTTAGGTACGTGTGCACTGCGCAAGCGTGCTACAGCTATCATTTTCGCTTCTTCGCACATTGTGGGCGAAAAATACGGCTCTTTACTCGGAGCAGCACAGACTTTGTTGTCCAATTCAATAAACTTGTAGGTGGTATCACGCTATAATATTGGACGTACGGTCGTTCTCGCCGATACTAAACAAAACTGCATTGTTTTCCCACTACCGAAGATGAAGCGGAGCTGCCCTTTAATGCTTATACAAGTTCCTAAATTTACCACACAAAGAAAGAAATTTAAAAAGCTCCGCAAAGAAGCGAACTACTTCTTTTTTTTTGCTAAGGTTGTTCAGCCCTTACAATCTTGTGCGCAGCAAGGACGAGGACAAAGAAGAGAACAGGACACAACAAGGCGCAACTTACAACTGAATTTTATTGAATACGTGTTCCGGTAATTTATAGTCCCATCATCGTCACAATGACAACAATAAACTTGTCATTGTGACGATGATGGGACTATAAATTACCTGAATACGTATCAATAAATTCAGTTTTAAGTTGCGCCTTGTTGTGTCCTGTTCTCTTCTTTTGTCCTCGTCCTTGCTGCCACAAGATTGTATAAGATGTCAAACCAACTCGCCCAAACAACCACTCTTAGGTTGTTCAGGCTACGAATCTGAGCTGCATCTCACGTTGCTCTTTCCGGGGAAGCGGCAAGTCTTTACGCCTGGCTTAGGATGGCTCCACCACGAAGGTCGTTAGAATTGCTCTATTTCCCCATGGCCAGGATCAGATTAGCGAAGCGATTATCTCCAGACCTCCCGGTGCAGAAAATGAGCAAGGTAGTTACCCGTAAGAGGGCGTAAGCTGCTTATAGTTACGCCGTAGAATATTATATAATACCAGAACTACGCTAAGCTGCTCCAATGCCATCTGGTCTTCTAGCTGCCTTGCCAAACTTTCTAAAGACCTGTCAGGAAACGTTATACAACCAACTTTGATATTGTTCCATATTTTTTTTTTTCGATGCCGGAAATTTAGTGAGTTAGGTCACCGAGCTCCCGTCCTTATACACAAACACACAGGCAATGGACCAGAGCCAGAGTATCGCGTTCCTTTTCCTTTCGCCGCCACCTCCGTATTGGCGGAAAAGCGATCACATGCGCCGAGCTGGATCCAACTTCAAGCGGAAAAGCGACCTTGCAGGCACCGAGTTTCGGGCGGAGCATGTTTTTCGCTTTGCGTTTGCGAAGTATACAAAATGCCCCCAAAAAATTTACATGTTTTTTTTTATTACAAAAATGAAACTACGCATTACCGAACTCTCGTTCTCAAAACAAAGTATAGCGCAAGAGGTCCTAACCAGATGCTAAAGTTTCAGCCCAAACCATATCTTACTCAGAAGTTACAAGTGATATTGTGAAAATTTCAACGGGGAAATGGGGCCCATTTTTGCCCGTTTTCGGTTTCTGGTGCTATAGAGCCCCGTGTATTTGAGAGCTCTGTCGGCCAGCATTTTTTCATTGCAATTTCATAAAATCACTTATTACTTTTGAATAAGATATTGGTTCGGGCTGAAACTTTGGCATCTGCTTCAGACCTCTAGAGCCACCTTTGGAGCGAAGAATGTGCGGTACGCGATGCGTAGTTTACTCTTGCAATGAAAAAAAGTGTAAATTTTTTTTCAGGGACACTCTGCATACCTTTTACACTAAAATCGAACGAACTGGAAGGTGCCTTGGCCATTGAAACTTATGTGTAGCCACCGGGTACAGTGAAACCCCGTTGTTTTCTAGCGCGAGCTATGTTTTAAAACATGTTTCCAAAGTCTGGGAAGCAGACGACAGGGAGGATGATCGCGTTGCTCTCGTCTTCGGCGCTCGGAGAGTGAACTGATATACGACCGGCACATCCGGGCACCTCGGACCAGACAACAACGCACCTACGGCTTACGCACGCTTTCGTTGGCTACTACGCAAGGAAGTTCGACCGACATACAAGCAACAGCGATGTAGGAGCGACACTTTGCAGAGATTTCGACCTCGTGGGCTGCCATCGCCTCGCCCGCGAAGAAGATAACAACAACTTTTATCTCTCCTCTTGGCGCGAGGAGAGGGAAGTCGGGTCTTCCCGTCGGCCGTGCCGCGCGAAGAGAGCGAAGAGGGCAGTCCAGGCGTCCCGCCAAATATGGCACGTTGAAGGGAGAATCTTCGTGTCGTCTGCTTCAAACACTTGTTTTCAAACATTACTCGCGTTACGCAAAATTCCAGTTTGGCAGTATCCAGTTGCTACGCGTAATGTTGAATTAATTTAGAAACTTCCACCGCACTTACCCACGTACTTCACAGAGCACCGAGCACTGGTGTCAGTCGTCATTGGCATCCACGACGCCAACCAAGACGGCTACGAGAATTAACCCCGTCACACCTCCGTCCTCAGGTACATGACGGCACCATTCCGCCCACATTTGCGCAACCGTACTACTGCTATCGCTTTTGTTTCTTCGCACATTGTGGGCGAAAAAGACAACATTCTTCCCTGCTTCGCGCGCGCGGCGATGACGACGGACGGGGTCGAAATCTCTGCAAAATGTCGCCCGTAAAGCTGTTGATTAAAAAAAATGTCTGCTAATTCAGCGGTGACGTGAGGCGTAGCCAACGCTGTACTTCCGTTTTGGAGACGTCTAGAATTAGGAGAGAAGTTTTTCTTCGTATTTTCCTTTCCGGGCAAAGCCTACAGGTGGCGCGAGCAGCGCGCTCGGTGGAGAGTCACGTGGTCTGCAACGCAAAGACATGCATCGCGCAGTCTGCTAGTTTAATCATGATGTTTAAATGGAGCGAAAGCTCGCGCTGCAGAACCCAGGATCCTGGGTTCGAGCCCCACCCCTGCCCGTTTCGATCTGGATGAGCATCGTTCCGGCGTGCGGTCGTGTATCACTACTGTGTGGTGCACGTTAAAGACCCCAGGCTAGCGGTTGTACTGCACTGGCTAAATTGCTCATCTACAGCGAGTGACTCGTCGCAACTTTAAATGGCTGACCAACTACACACTGTATAAATATCCTCACAACCCAATTATTATGATGTTTAAACACTGAGACTGGGAAAGATACTTAAAAATATAAAATCCGTTTTGTCCCTTTTTTTTTTTCGCCAAGTTTCGTTTTAGATGCGTGTTTGCGATGCCTGGAAAAGGTGCAGAACTTGATCGCGGTGTATAAGTGTCGCTGACTGCCCTCGCAATAAGCAGAACAGCCCAGGAGTTCTTCCGCAATTTCCCTACCGATAGTGAGCGTCGAAAACTTTGAACGGACGCCGCGCACCGATCCGAACCCCAGAAGGAGTTGTCGCCAACGGCCCAGATTGTGATCTGTTCAGATCCCTTCCTGCCAGAGTGCTACAAACGAGACTTGCGTCTGTTAGCCGACACTGACGTTGGGTGTACAATGTGGGCAACATATTGTACACCCAACGTCAGAGGTGGATAACACTCACGTGGGATACAAGGTGTCATGTGATCTACCGTGCGGACTTGCGCTGCACAAAACTCGTCCGCACCACGTCACTCCTGCTTCCACGGGCAAGTTTTCGCAAATTTTGTAGGCATCGGATTTCTCCTCAATTCGGACTGCGCTGACTCCACATATATCTCATGATCTATCCTTTGATGTTGTTTACAGAGGCGTCTATAATGAATGATCTCAGTCTCCCATCTGAGACTACCAGTCTCTTTTTAAATTTGCGGTGAGATAACCTAGCAACTTTTTTAAATAGAAAGAAAACCAGGAGGGAAATTTTGAATAGGACTGCTTCTTTAGAGGAATGTAATGTTCCATTCCCTCCTGCACCGCCACGGTGAATTGAAGAAGCTGATAATCGACGTCAGATGATTGCAGGATAGGGGACCATTCGAACGTAGAAAAGTGGTTGGGTGATTTCATCTCAACTCAGGTACGAAGTTTGGGTCGAATTTTTTAAGTCTGTAAAAAAAAAATACATGTTCTCGGGCAATTCCTATAAAAAAAAACACGCAAACGGCGAGTTCGTCGGATTTTCGGTTGTCAAGTTATGGACCGTTGAAGCGACCAAGGTGGAAACTGACGTTTTTCCAGCTTATCGGGGGGGGGGGGGGGGGCATATTTCACTCCATTTCTTTTCCCTACTTTGTACGCTATATCAATATAACTCTTTGGTAACATTCTCGAGATATGATTTTTTTATGCTACTTAGGCGTCTAAGTCATAAGATCTTTAATGTGCTTTTTTTAATTGGCAAACCGCCTCTCTGCGACGATATTTGACAAAGTTCAGCAAGCTGTGCTGCGTGACCCAATCAACAACTTTTTATGATTTTTACATCACCGTGAAGCTCCAATTAATTTCTTTCTTTTGAGTATATATTCAATATTTTGCGATAAGTATATAATGCGCACCACGTGTCTGAAAAACAAATATTTCGAAAAACTAGCAAGATTGGAGTGGATTTTCTGAAAAAAAAAAACCTTTTATTTATTTTATTTTTTATTCACCGTTAGGTAATATAGTAGTCTATCAGGAACTACCAACAGAAATTGCAATATATTGTTTGTATGGCCGCTATTAAAACTCGAATCTCGTTCTATGAGCGTTTTGAACGAGACTTCGCACAGGCGCTCTGCTGAGCAGAATTTTGGCCTATGTAAGGTTTTCTATTTATCGTTAGCAGTTATCTCAATATCCAACCATAAACATTAATGAAACTCGGAGTAGTGCACTTAAAAAAAGTTACTTAGAAGTTCGTATCCACAAGTGCGGGCACATGTACGCTTACCTTCTCCGAATACGGGGGAAAGCAGATCGTTAGAGAAATCCTTTGGGGCCTTTTGCTTTCGTCTTTGAGTTTGAAATACCGAACTTGATATGTAATTGTCATATTCTCTTATGTCAAACAGATATGTAGTGCATATACATATGTGCGATATAGTATCTGACGCTTAGGAAGTACGGTTTATTCTGTGCACATGCGGACTCTTTCGTAAAATAACGAGCATTTCGTAGCCTGTAAGGCTTCAAATGTGTTAGTCATGTGTTTAGGTTTCATTTCTATTTTCAGTGATTCATGCCGGGTCACTTAGACTTTTTCCTCTTGACATAAGTTTGTCCCTGAGTCTAGATGTCACGTATCTTCTCCGTCAATACATAGGGCGAAGCTCACACACCTTGCAAATCACCACAGTGCCAAGTAGATAAATATTCTTAGGAGAAATATTGTTGCTTCACTGGATTTTACGCTCAGATTTTGAGGTAAGTTCTAACATTAACTAGAAAACCTTACATAGGTCTAAATTCTGCTCAGCTGAGCGCCTATGCGAAGTCCCGCTCAAAACTCTCATAGCACGAGATTCGAGTGCTAATAGCGGCCATACAAACAATATATTACAATTTCTGTTGGTAGTTTCTGACAGACCACTATATTACCTTATTACCTAACTGAGAATAAAAATTAAAGAAATAAAAAGTGGGTTTTTTCTAGAAAATAGACTTCAAACTTCTAGGTTTTTCTAAATATTCGTTTTTCAGGCAAATGTTCCGCGTTATATGTTTAGCGCAGAATATTCAAATGATATTCAAAAGAAAGAGCTTAATTGGAGCTTTACGGTGATATAAAGATCATAAAAGTATATTGATTAGGTCAAGCATCACAGCTTGCTGAACTTCGTCAAATATTGTTGCAGAGAGGCGGTCTGACAGTTAAAAAAAAGCATTAAAGATATTATGACCTAGACGCTTTATTAGCATAACTCGCCGTTTGCATCTTCTTTTATTAAAGGAATTTACAGGAAGCTACTAAAAATTTCAGAGGCTTTAATTATGACTTCGTGTATTTTTGTGAGTCACTTGTATTACTGGGTGACAAGTGAACAAAAACCAAAATGTAAGCTTTTATAGCCGCCATACAAACAAAATATTACATTTTCTGTTTATTTTACTTTATAAACCACTGCAATAGGAAGCTAGAGAAAAATAATTAGCCAAATAAAAGGTAGGATTTTAGAAAATCGACCTCCAATTCGCAAATTTTTTAAAATAGTCCTTGCTTTACGAGAAAATACTGCCCTTTCTTTTTTATACACAACATCAAATTTGTTATCATTAGAAGGAGTATTACTAAATATGTTAATACACCTTATATAGGTCACACGGAAGAGCTGGTAAACTTTGACAAATATCGTCAAAAAACGTCATATTGGCAAATTTTCTAAAATATATTTCATATAAATAATCGCGTTAAAATTATTTATCGGAGAATGAGTGTGTTCACAAGTATCTATTAAAAAATAAAAGGCGCCAATTTTGAATTACTGTATTTTTGCGAGTAAGTTGATTTACTGGCACAAACAGTGAAGCAAAATCAGAATTCACGCTTTTATTGCTGCCATACAAACAAAATATTACATGTTGTATTTATATTACCTTATAAAGCACTGCAATAGCTAGGTGAGACAAAAAAATCAGTCAAATAAAAGGTAGTTTTTTTTTTTTAATTGACCTCCAATTTGCAAAAAAGTTTGAAATAGTCTTCGCTTTACGAAAATACACTGCCCTTTTCGTTTACACACAACATTAAACTTGTTATCAATAGA
This sequence comes from Ixodes ricinus, assembly GCA_037355805.1. Classification (NCBI taxonomy): domain Eukaryota; kingdom Metazoa; phylum Arthropoda; class Arachnida; order Ixodida; family Ixodidae; genus Ixodes; species Ixodes ricinus. The sequence goes on along the minus strand of JAZHYW010012722.1, from coordinate 10,739 downwards.
AAGAGTATACTCTTAGCTTTCTGAAAATACTAAAAATGTTACGATATCTGAAATAGGTCACACGGAAGAGCTGGTCAAACTTTGACAAATATTGTCAAAGGAGCACATTTTGACAATATTTAAAACAAAAGTGAAGATAAATAATAATAATAAAATTATTGACCATAAATAATCCCTATTCTGAGAGTGGCTGAAAAACATTCACATTTCACTACCAAAGAAAAAAGGCCAAAAGTAGAAAGGAGTGAAACATGACACCTCCGACAGGCGAGAGAGAGGTTAGTTTGCGCCTCGGCTGCTTAAAATGCCCATAACTCGAGAACAAAAAATCGCACCGAACTTGCGGTTTGCACTTCCTGTCACAAAAGGGTTTTCCCCAAAACATTTTTTGTTTGTCAAAAGTAAAACTTCGACCCTAAATCCGTGCCTGAGTTGAGATGAAACCACCCGGTTATATAATCCCACATAGTCACCAGCAGCGAATTAAGTTATGCAATTTGCCTAGATAAGTGAGACTAGCAGCCGCGGTATACGGCTGGAAGGTACCTTCAAGGTGATTGCCACCTCAAGTGCAGGATGATATTTGTCTGTCGGTACCGAAGGAAATCCACTCTCAGTAACAGAAACGTTATCAATGTCTGAGAAACAAACGTCAAGGATAGCGGCGCTTTACTATTTCTTACCCTGCTAAACTGATTCAGGCCCATGCATGAAAGAGGCAAAGTCAAACAGATTATCGCCCTTCTTTGCACCGTGATAATGACTTGAAACAAGACTGTAGTTTCCCAGCATACACCTGGTACATTAAGATCACCAATTACTTATAGTTTGCATTCACCCAGTTTGTCTGCTATATCGTCAATTCCAAGGAGACAATCATTAAACTTCTCAGGTGCAATGTACGGAGTAAAATAAAAAGTACCTATCGGAACGCTTTCTCTATTATCACACTCCAGCTCTACCCACACAGATTCCGAATAAGTCTCAAGATCGGCGCGCCTGCTGCACTTCAAAGACCTATCGACTGCCATCAAGGCACCGCCTCCCGTTTTCTTTCCGCGAAATAAATCACGATCACTGCGATGCACAAACACATTCGACAAAAATACTCTCCAGACAGTATTTCTGGGCATAACCAGGTTTCCGTGATACAAAATATAAAAAATCAGTTCACATAACATTACAACAGAATTCACTGGCCTTAGTACAAAGGCCGTGAACGTTCTGATAGTATAAATGTGCGTGCTAGTCATTTGCAGGCAAGATGGTTGGGGGATCACTCTATACTTTCCCAGTCATCATACACGCGGCTTTCCGTCAGCCGGCCCCGGAATTCCCTGAATAGGCAGAACCTCCGGCCAGATGTTGGGGTCGAACAATGCCTCAATGTCGTCGTCCACAGCAGCGACGTGGAAGGAAGAGTACCCACCATAGCGTGTCTTCAGCTTTGCGCATCGAAACTCCCTTGGGCCAAAGAATTGTCCGAGATGTTCTCTGACGTCCGCCGAAGAACAGCTGGCGTCCAAGCGTGTCACGAAAACCGCACTGGAATGTCGCACAGACACCGATGCGGCGGTAATCCCTCCATTCTTAGAACTTCCCTTGAAGAATGGCCGCTGGGGAATGGAGCCGGGGGAACGAATTCGTCAAGGGATCCTTATCGCACTGTATTCCGTCAAGCCAAGCGGAGCCGCTGAGTTGCCACGGGCCAGTGTCTAGGAACAACTAATCGGTCTTAGTGCCGGCACACTTAATAAAACAAGCAAAAACACACACATATAAATACACATACACACACGAGTGCGGAATGGGAAGCTGATGGGAACGTAGTTCACCAGTCTGAGAGCTAAAACTAGTAACAAGTACGGAAGACACTCAAATCAACAAGGGAAATGAAAAGCACAAAACAGAGACATCACTTATCGTGAGAACGAAAAGCAAATACTTGTATATCGTACTTGAAAACATCAACCCTTCATCTGATCGTCACTTTTCTTGCAAGAATAAGTTTTGAACAGAGTTTCCGAACTTGCTCTCGCATGAGTCAAAAATATCAATTGAATCAGAGTAGCGGTTATAACACTCAGCCGATCTTTTGGATCGGGTTTAAGTGGCTAAAATGCCGAGCTATATAAAAAGATGATTGAAGCCGTGTAGGCACACGTGGAACTGTTAGGCTCACTTCGGACAGAGGCCTGGGAGAGTTAATCAAGTTCTTGCAGGGTCTTAAACAAAAATGACAGAACTGCCTTCACCCGGCGCTGCTGCAGGCTCAGCAAGTTGACGAGTTGCAACTTACAACCAACGTTTAAACAAGGATCTTCTTTCTCAAGGTAACGATATTTAAAGATGGAAATAAATTTGTTTTGGACTCGCTCGACAGATAAACTTGGTTTTGGAAATGCCGTTCCAAACAACCGAGGCGTAGTCTAGCTGGGATCTAACTCAGGAATAGTACAGCGTGAAAGAAGTGGACGGGCGTTTGAACTCCTTCGTTATGCGAGAACTACTCTGGTAACGTGAGTGTCAAATTTCAGGGTTGAATCAAAAACAACACCAAGGTCCCTCAGTTCAATCACACGTGACAGCAGTTCGCCATCATAACTATATGCGAAAAAATATATCGTGGGCCTTGCGAGAATATGTCATTATTTTTGAGAATGATTCAAACGGAGGTCATTGTCTAAACACCAACGACCGAAGGAATATGCGTCATTCTGAAGCGTGATGCAATCCTCTAAGGTCGATATTTTTCTGTAACGTTTTATATCAGCGTACTGCAGAAATTAGGAGTTTGATATAACCCGAGAGACATCATTTACAAAAATATTGAAAAGGAGGGGGCCCAAGACAGATCCCTGAGGCATTCCAGAGCTTGTTTTGTACAAGGACGAGGTACACTCTAAAAAAAGCCCGTGCGTCTACTTTCCCGCACAACACTCGGAGAGCAAATCACCGCAACTTACGGAGGCAGCTCATCGAATGACGATGCCAAAACATATGTTTACACCAAAAAACGCAGTCTGAGTTATGACATTAATCAATGCAAAACGTGACGTTTTGCATTGCTTAATTTAATGTCACAACTCAGACTGCGTTTTTCATTGATGAATATTGTCACAACTCAGACTGCGTTTGACAAACCAGCCTTGTTCGTCAAAACCGACAAGGGCTTGTGTGACTGAATCCTTTTAGGTAGAATGGGTGACATAATCGATCAAGGAAGAAAATAAAAAAGCTAAGACATTAGAAGACCACACTAAATGTTCACTTCAGTAGTACTGATCAATATAAATCATTAGTAAAAAAATCGTTGATGTCAAACACACAAAGACAGGAGAAAAAAAAGTTACACTTGATCTGTTCGTCTCGTCACGTGACATTAAAAAATCGGCACAAAAACGGGAGGCACAGAAATTCGAGATAAGGTGTTTAGCGGTGGGACAAAAAAGGACACACTCACACGGCACGTTTGGTCACGGCACATTCAAAAGTCCACACATAAATGTGAAAGACAGAACTTCCAGGTGATTAATCCAGCGGAGTCAATCAAATCAAATAATAATAAATAATAAATGTCTTTATTTTGCCAACAGTTAACAGTTGGAAAGTGAAAAGGGAAAGAAGCTGTAACACAGCTTGACTAGTCCCCAGCCACCTAAACAGCAGTTGAGACGCGGGCACCAAATTATTTACATGTGATAAGGACATAAATGAAAACATGAAGAGATTCTTTACACAAGAGAAAAATTGATTAGTGTCATTATATAATGCATATTCAGTTTGAACAGACTGGCATTTGTAGACAAAACGCGGCTAAAAACAACTTCAACCCCCAAAAAATTTTAAGATGAGTATATCAACACTTTGCTTCTATTAGGTTTGGTTTGAGATGAGTATGATTAATTCCCGTAAGCTGCTCACCGATATATTGTTAAGTTCTATATTTTCCCTACTGAACTTATTTAGTGTAGTCGAAAGGGTGTATGATGCAGTGTATTGTCCGTAATTAGTTCTAAAAAATGGTACTTCGCATGGTTCTACAGTTCGCGTTGGATATGCATTTACCTTTATTGTTAGGTTTGCTAAGTCTTCGAGATAATGCTGAGATTGATTTTTTTCTACCATATATTTCGAATATAAACGATATTTGTATAAATCAAAAATTTTCATTACTCTAAGTTGATTGAAAACAATGTTCATTGAATAATCCAGCGTAACATGAGAAATGCTTCTTAATATTTTTGTAATGTAAATATCTTTTGAAGATTGGTATATGTAGTGGTTCCCCATATAAGATGCCATAATTTATATGCGAGTAAAATAATGAATTATATAATAATAACTTTGTTTTAAGAGGCAAGATGTGTTTATGACGATATAAAATACCAACGACGCTTGATAATTTAGATACGATGAAATTAATATAATCGTCCCATGACATGTTTTCCTGAAAAAAATATACCTAAAGTTTTAAAGGTAAGTACAATTTCAATTTACGAAGAATTAAAAAAATATCTTAGGTAATCATGACATATTTATTTCTTGGTCGAAATAAGACTGCTTTTGTCTTATTGGCATTTATTTTTAGAGCATTACATTTGCTCCAACTATCAAGTTTTTGTAATATTTCGTTGGCGTCACGTATAAGCTTTGTGGCATTTTCTCCAGTAAAAAATAAACTAGCATCATCAGCGTAGATAAAAAATTCGTTGTTGAACTTACGTTTACTATGTCATTTATGTGGATATTGAATAATAAAGGCCCCAAAATACTTCCTTGGGGAACGCCAGACTTAATCGGTTTTATTTCAGATGACTGACCATTTATATCTACATATTGTCTGCGGGAAGACAAATATAAATTTAAAAGAAGTGACACTTGGCCACGAAATCCATACTCAATTAATTTCCTAATTAGCAAGTTATGATCTAGGTAGTCAAAAGCTTTAGTGAAGTCGACGTATATACCGATAGTAAGTTTTTTTCCTCATACTTTTAAGTATATGTTCTTTTTGGGCTAAAAGAGCGAGTTCGGTAGAGCGATGTTTGCGGAAATCAAATTGACATGAACTTATTATGTTGTGTTTATCCGCAAAAGTTGTCATTCTAAGGTGTATAATTTTTTCTATACCCTTGGAAAATACCGGTAGGATTGAAACGGGTCGGTAATTACCTAGGTCATTTTTATCACCCTTTTTATATATGACTGTTACCTTAACGAATTGCATTCGACTGGGAAATACTCCGGCTAGCAAGCATAGATTAAAGATGTGCGTTAAGGAAGGAGAAATGAGATCGATAACATGCTTAACCGGCGTGATCTGTAATCCATCGGAATCACAACTTTTACTATTTTTAGCGCATTAAAGACAGATATGGCATCTGTATCAATGATAGGCGTAAGAAACATTGATGCATCGCTTTGAAAATTTATATACTTGCACGCATCTGACTCGGGACTTTCTTGAACGAGGTTAACAAAATAATTATTAAATGCATTTGCCAACGCTCGACCAGATAACTCCTGGCCATTGTTGTTTATATTTTCTATTTGTTTCGGCTCACATGAACGACCCAAGAGAGAATTTAGTTTTTTCCATACAACGTCGACTTTTTTACTACACCTTATAAAGAACTCGCAAAAATACACTTCTCTAGCACTTCGAAGTTCTTTGTTTAGTTGGTTTCTATACAGTTTAAAATTTTTCAGTTTTTCACTTTCTCTGGTTTTTACGAATTTATTATACAGCGCATTTTTGGTACGAATTTTCGTCAGTAATTCCTTTGTTATCCATGGTTTACGACTCTTTTTAGAAGTACGTAGTGATTTATGTGGAAAACAACTTGCATATAGTTTTTGAAATTTATTCAGAAACAAGTTATATGCCGCATCGGCGTTCGTTTCTTGAAGGACATCGTTCCAGTCCAAACAAGACATTTTCTGTCTAATATTCACTTCCCAAAATGGTTTTCTACATTTGATGGAAGAAGGTAGTCATCATCTGACGGAAAATTCATAACATCCACTTTATTATTCAAAAATAAATTGGCGTTGTTATCCATTGCAAAGAAGAAAAACAAAAAAAACTAAATAAGGCTGACATGAAAAGCATCACACAAGCTTCTGTAAACCATCCGAATACTTAATCACGTGCACACGCTCACGTTCCTTCTTCCGAACGAGGAGGTTTCCATTTTTATACCTGAAGACGTAAGGATAGTTCGCTGGCTTTGCCCATTCCCTTGGCCTCCCAAAGAAGCGCCCTTCCTGATTAGTCAAAGTTTCCTGGATGTAAATTTCATCTTTTGATTTCCTCAAAGTCAGCCAATTACTCAGCCAATGATCCCGGGCCGTCTGATTAGTGAAACGAACAATGACGCCTGGAACTTCATCAGATCTGGATGCTAGCCGATGAACAGCGGAAACTTCATGCAAATCTTTATTTCCAGAAAACTGGAGGGATCGCCAGACAAAAAGCTGTTAAAAAAACAGCTTGACTGTGTCTGGGATCCCTTTACATTGGCAGCAGCTTTGACACTGAAAAACATATGTTATATATATATATAAGAACAAAAAAATTACAGCAAAAACATGCAATTCAAAATCACACTACGCGAAACTACACACAGTACAAGCGGAGGTCTTTTTTGTTTAACGTGTATATGTTTATGTTGTTTGTGATATACTCGTTTAATAAGCATGGTACATTAAAATGTAGTGACTGAAAGTTATAGTTTGTGCGAGATTGAGGGAGCACATATGTCTCCGTACGGCGTATGTTAACATTGCAAACTTGAAAGTATAAAACAGCGAGGACGAGGACGGGAACAGGACATCTTTCATTTAGCAACAACATAGAATGGAACAACGGAAAACCCCCCGAAAGGTCTCAACGTTCTCAAAGAGGAAAGGAGATAATAGTTTTGAAGGAAAGGAAATACACTAAATATAAAAGCTTTATAAAGGCGTTTTTCAAACTTTTATACTTAGTGTATTCCCTTTCCTTCATAACTATTATCTCCTTTCCTCTTTGAGAACGTTGAGACCTTTGGGGGTGGTTATGTTGTTGCTAAATGAAAGATGTCCTGTTCCCGTCCTCGTCCTCGCTGTTTTATACTTTCAAGTTTGCATCCATTAACCAACACGCTCGTTTTCAATTGTAAGGTATGTTAACATTACTTTCGTTCATTTTGAGTCCTGAAATAATGTACAAAAAATCTACAAATGCATGAGATGAAAAACGGATCGCACAGAGTAAACGGTATTTGTACATGCTCGCAACAGGAAGTATTCTAAATTTTGTAAACAAAGGTTCTGTGTGGTCTGCATACGAAACATCCGCAATATAGCGTACTATTTTTTTTTTCAGTAGTAGTACATTTTGAAGATTAGTTTTTTCCGTTGTAGCCCACACGAGATGGCAATGGTTTAAGTGAGACTGAAATAGAGCGTGGTAAATTTGTAGCTTAACGTGGGGGGTAGAACACTCCGACAACGAGCGACAATACCGACAATTCGAGAAAGTTTACCAACTAGATAGTTGACATGAAATTCCCACGTCAACTGCTCCGAAAAAAATACACCTAAAGTTTTATGTTTATTTCCTAGTTCAATTTCAGAAGTGCCAAGTTGGATAGTATGATTTACCACGATTGGTTTATTGGTAGCCTTGAATAAAATAGCCTTCGATTTTGTTGTGTTTACATTGAGCCGATTTACCTCAGACCATTAATAAAACTTTTTTAGAACAGAGTTTGCTTTGCATATTACTGCATTAGCATCATTACCAGAGAAAAACAGGCTTGTATCGTCTGCATAAATAATAAACTGCGCTTCATTATCAATATTCACAATATCATTGATGAAGACATTAAACAAAAGAGGTCCTATATATACTTCCTTGCGGCACGCCTTGCTGTACATTTCGAAAAGAAGAGCAATGACCATCAATAACAACACACTGTTTCCGATCTTGTAAATATGATTTCAGTAAAGCCAGTGGCATACCACGGACGCCATAACGATTTAATTTTGCAAGCAAAATTTTCGTGATTTAAAACATCAAATCCTTCGCTAAGATCACTGAATACACCTAACGTAATAAGTCTCTTTACTATGTTTTGTAATATAATTTCCTTTTGAAATAACAACGCAGCTTCAGTTGATTTACCTTTTCGAAAACCAAACTGATTGTCTGTTAACACACGATGTTTTACAAAAAAGTTATCGAGACGTGTAAGAATAATTTTCTCGAGTGCTTTAGAGAAAACAGGCAGCACGGATATAGGTCTATAGTTTTTTACCAGGTTTTTATCACCATCTTTGTATATGGCTGAAACTTTAGCAAACTTCATACTTGCGATAAATATTTCGGAAGATAATGATAAGTTATATATATGCGCTAGGCATGGTGCAATAATGTCCATTACAAATTTAACTGGTTTTATTTCAAGCTTGTCGATATCACTACTCTTACTGTTCCTGAGACCTAAAAATGTATTAAAGACTTCTTTCTCGTCGGTGGGGTTCAAGAAAAAAGTGTCATCGACATGACTGACATAACGATTGGCACTGTCATCGTAGGTAGTAGTCTGTGTATCTGTAAAGTGGGCGTTAAAAAAATCTGCTAGACACTCTCCCGACATAGATCGACCTTCTACGGTTAATTCTCCTATACAAGAAGATACCTTATTGCGATTAAGAACTTCATTTATAACTTTCCAGACAACCTCAGGGCGCTGTTTTGTGGCGTCATAGAATTTTCGCTTATAGTATGACGATTTCGCTTTTCTTAGTTCGGACGTTAATTCGTTCCTAAATTTCTTAAAACGCAATAACTTGTCCTGATTCCTTGAAGTTACAAATTCCCTATATAAACGATTTTTCTTCTGCATCATTTTTACATGCAGAGGGGTTACCCATGGTTTCCTTATCTTCCTATTTACAGTTAGCTGTTTTGACCGGAAAATGCAAGTCATAAAGTTCTTTGAAGATGTGTAAGAATTCGTTATAAGATTCATCCGCATCTAACATAGAGTAAATAGGGGTCCAATCACAGTTTAAGACCGCATCCCTAAATGCAAGTAGACAATCGTCTGACATTTTCCGAAAGGTGGCGGTAGCCTTCGAACTCTTTCTGCGTTTCGTGATTATACAAGGAAAAAATTGGACAATGATCGCTGATATCGCTGCTAATGGTTCCAGCGGCTTTGACTTTGGTAGAAGTATTGGTAATAAAAAGATGAATTGCATTTGATGTGGATAATGTGACTCTTGTCACGGATGTAATAACGTTTTGAAAGCCCGCAAAGTTTAGCATATTAGTGAGCGTTCTTGCTTGAATTGAATCCTCTAATATAGTTTACATTAACATCCCCCCCTAGGACCAAGCGATAGTTATTTTCAGAAACGTAATCTAAGAACTTTGCAAGAAAATAAATAAAATTTCGAAAATCTGCCGAAGGTGGACGATACAAAACAGTAACAATACTGTTTCCACATTTTAGACTTAATACTTCATAATCACATGTAACTTCAGAAAAGGTTTCCATCAACTCGCATTTAATAGAACTTTTCACGTGAATAGCAACACCACCACCACGTCGTTCTTTGCGGTTTAAAAAGAAATGTTTGTAACCCTGTATGATAAGCATATCAGCGTCCTGCTGATACCACGTTTCTGTAAGCATTATTAGATCAAAATAAACCCGACACTGATCTAGAAGGGATATTATAGAATCATGTTTATTTGTTGCCGAACGAGCATTTAAGTGAAAGACGTGAGCACAATCTTTAGAAGACAAACACTGATTGAGGTTTTCGGGCAAAACAAGATCTAAGTATTCCATTGAAAGGAAAAAAGGAACATAAAAGCTACAAAAATAACTTAGCGAATCTTTTCAACGTCTTCCTCACTGACAATTTGAACAAGCGGCGCATTTACCGTTTGACGAGCGAAAATTCTGCCGTTTCGCACCCAGACATAACTCCAGTTACATTGGCGTTTTTTTTTTCTTTTTCAATCGCTTTGCCAAGAACACGCTTCAGTGTTGGGCAGAGATGTTCATTAACAAAAATGGGCGCACTCGTGTCAAGACCAAGATCCCGATTTGAGAGACGCTTCTTTTTTGCCTTATCAAGAACAGCGTCACGCTTTCCACGGTTCACAAACTGCACAATAATGTTACTCATTCCTGCATCCCGGGTCGGCACGCGATGACAAGCAGCAATATCAGCTCGAGCTATCGGTTCACCGATAACATCCCCAATCTTTTCCATCAACTCTGGAAGTACTTCACGGTCGCGTTTCTCGACCCCCTTGATTTCTAAGTTGACGTTGCGCGAGTATTGTTCAGACTCCGTGAGCCGTTCGACCAGGCAGGCCTTTATACGCCTTTTCCATTTCGTCGCACAAACATACACCACAGCAATGTGACAAAAAAAGGACAATTATACTTTTACTTTTATTATATGCATATGACGGAGGCGCTTTTTTTTGTAGTAAGGTTTGAGAGATTTTTTGGTAATAGATTAAAAATGTGTGGAACGTAAAACGAACGCAAACTTTTTGCCATATTGTGTGTAGCATTTCGGTACGAGATAGATTAATAATAATAATAATAATAATAATAATAATAATAATAATAATTTTATTTCACGTCTTCGTTGCAATCAACGAGGTAGAGGAGCTTAGAGTGATAAACCGGAAGTTCGGAAGTGGCACCCCCCGGTTGCCG